>OY283143.1:37222365-37420125 GCA_958299785.1 Medicago lupulina
TTATTCTAACTTATGTTTCCTTTCCAGAGAACTAAGATGGCTGGTAGAAACGATGCTGCTCTTGGTGCTGCCTTAGAAGCAATGGCTAATGCTGTGGGTAATCAGAACAATGATGGTGCGAATGCTGAGGTCCGTATGCTAGAGACCTTCTTGAGGAACCATCCTCCTACCTTCAAGGGGAGATATGATCCAGATGGAGCCCAGACATGGCTCAAGGAGATTGAGAGGGTGTTCAGAGTTATACAGTGCACGGAGGTGCAGAAGGTGCGTTTTGGTACGCACGTGCTTGCTGAGGAGGCTGATGATTGGTGGGTTAGTCTTCTGCCCATTCTGGAACAAGACGGAGCTGAGGTTACATGGGCTATATTCAAGAGGGAATTCCTTGATAGATACTTTCCAGAAGATGTTCGTGGAAAGAAGGAGATTGAGTTTCTGGAGCTTAAGCAAGGGAGCATGTCAGTGACTGAGTATGCGGCGAAATTTGTGGAGTTGGCTAAATTTTATCCACACTATACCCCCGAGACAGCTGAATTTTCAAAGTGCAGCAAGTTTGAGAATGGTTTGCGTGCTGATATCAAGAGAGCTATTGGTTATTAGAAGATTCGTAATTTTTCTAAGTTGGTGAGTAGTTGCAGAATATATGAGGTAGGATTTGCATTCCTGACAATGATGAAATGAAGAAGATGATTTTTGAAGAGAGTCACAGAAGTAGCTTGAGTATTCATCCGGGAGCTACGAAAATGTATCATGATTTGAAGGAGTTGTTTTGGTGGTCTGGTTTGAAACGAGATGTGGCACAGTTTGTGTATTCCTGTTTAGTTTGTCAGAAGTCGAAGGTTGAACATCAGAAACCGGCTGGTATGATGGTATCTTTAGATGTACCAGAGTGGAAATGGGATAGTATATCCATGGACTTTGTGACGAGTTTGCCGAGTACTCCTAGAGGGAACGATGTGATTTGGGTTATTGTTGATAGATTGACGAAGTCGGCTCATTTTATCCCGATTAATATTACTTTTCCTGTAGCTCAGTTGACAGAGATTTATATCCGAGACATAGTGAAGCTGCATGGTGTTCCTTCGAGCATCGTATCAGATAGAGATCCAAGATTTACTTCTAGATTTTCGAAGAGTTTGCAAGAGGCTTTAGGTTCTCAGTTGAGGTTGAGTTCGGCTTATCATCTGCAGACAAATGGTCAGCCGGAGAGGACGATTCAATCGTTGGAAGATTTGTTGAGAGTTTGTGTACTTGAGCAAGGAGGGACTTGGGATAGTCATCTTCCGTTGATAGAGTTCACGTACAACAACAGTTACCATTCAAGTATTGGGATGGCACCTTTTGAGGCCTTGTATGGTCGGAGATGCAAAACTCCGTTATGTTGGTTTGAGTCAAGTGAGAACGTGGTTCTAGGACCAGAGATTGTTCAACAGACTACCGAGAAGGTGAGAATGATTCAAGAGAAGATGAAAGCGTCGCAGAGTCGACAAAAGAGTTATCATGACAAGCGTAGGAAGGACCTTGAGTTCCAAGAGGGAGATCATGTGTTCCTGAGAGTTACACCTATGACAGGTGTAGGTCGTGCTTTGAAGTCAAAGAAGTTGACTCCGAGATTTATTGGTCCGTATCTGATATCAGAGAGGATTAGGACGGTGGCATATCGTGTTGGATTACCACCACATTTATCGAATCTGCATGATGTTTTTCATGTGTCGCAACTGAGGAAGTACGTTCCGGATCCATCTCATGTGATCCAAAGTGAAGATGTGCAAGTTAGAGACAACCTTACGGTTGAGACTTTACCGGTAAGGATTGACGATCGGAAAGTGAAGACGTTGAGAGGCAAGGAAATACCTCTCGTTAGAGTCGTTTGGGACGGAGCGACGGGTGAAAGCTTAACTTGGGAACTAGAAAGTAAGATGCTGGAATCCTATCTAGAGTTGTTTAATCGAGGTAAATTTTTGAGGACGAAAATCCTTTAAGAGGGGGAGAGTTGTAACGCCCTCTTTATTTATTTAATTATTTATTAGAGAATATAATATATTATTATATATTATATGATTTTTGGTGATTATGCGACATATTTGTGATGTTGTGACGTGATGCTTATTTTATTGTTTAATAAAATAAGATATGTGGTGTTTATATATATTTATATGAAAATAAAGATTTGTTAGTAAAAATATATAATTTTTAGAGATGGGGTTATATTTATAAATAGGAAGAGTTGTGAGGGTTGAGATAGAATAAGATAAGTTGGGAGGAAGTATTTAAGGAAATTAGGTCAAGAGAATAGGCAGTACGCGTTACAGACTTTTGGTGAAAAGGGAGAGAAACGGTTGAAGAGAAGAGGTGAAGCTAGGCTGCGATTTCTGCACTATTTCCAGGTAAGGGTGAGCCTAACTTCAGTAATGTTAAGTGTAATTCATCTGTTTATGATTAGCTAAGGGATTGGGAAGAGTTTGAGAGAGTTTCATGAATTAGGGTTATGGTGAATTTGATGGAATTGATGTGAGATTGATGTGAATTGCTGTAGAAACGAGTTACAGAACCTAGATTATTCCCTAGGATAACAATGTTGAAGAATTAGAGGCTTAGCATGAGAGATTTGAGACTTTTTGGTGGGAATTGGAGCAAACCCGTAGTGGTTCTGACATCGCTCGTCTGTGGCGAGTGACTACTCGCCGTGGCGAGTAAACCCATATCGCTCGCGAGGCGAGCAGCCTAGCTCGCCGTGGCGAGCATGACCCTTAAACTTGGGATTTTTGCCAAACTTTAGATGGATTTGAGTGCCTTATTATTTATAGGATTGACCTGTGAAGTTGTTAGGACCAAATTGAACTTAGGGAACATTAAAACGGAGATTTTAGGCGAAAATGTCAAAAAGGATGAGAGCACCCAGATTGCTCGCCTGTAGCTCGCCCCCAGCTCGCCTTTGGCGAGTAGCTTCCTGAGAGAGCTCGCCGTAGCGAGCAGATCACTCGTCGTGGCGAGTTAGTGCATTTTTGGACTGTTGCTTCGTTTTGCGATCTGTTTCGCATGGGACTTTGAGAGTACTCCTTTGGGTAGTGATAGAGATGTTTTATGACTTAAGATGCATTCTGTAACGATGATTAATGATGGTTCTTTTATGTTAATAATAATGCGATGTATTGCTTATATTTTAATGATTTATAAGCATGATGTTAAGTGATGTTGATGATGTTATGTGCCTTTAAATATGTGTTAAATGAGTTGAACTTCTGCCATGTATTTATTATAATTGCATGCGTCAGCCTTGAGTTGTTAATGATGTTTGAGAAGTTATGTTGACTTGTTAAGATGTTAAAGAGTCGTGTCCATGCATTTGCATATTATGAGACGGTGGAGCTTTTGCTCAAAGCGACGGTAGAGCATTTGCTCAAAGCGACGGTGAAGCATATTAATGCTTATATATGGTACCACATGCATGATGTCGAGATGTTAGAGTTGCATTTAGTTGAGTTAAATTGTTGACATATTATGAGACGATGTTTTGAGACGATGATGTGCTATTTGAGATGTTTTATGATGATGATGTTATCCTTGTATTTTAATATGTGATGTATGTGATGAGTTTATGTTGTTAATTATAAATGTTGATTTATACGTTAATATTTCTGTTGTGAATCTCACCCCTTCTGTTGGAATTGCCGCCTTGTGGGCAAGTGCAGGTAACCAAGCTTAGGTGCACCGATGTGAGGAGTCCTTGTGTGATGTCTAGGTGCTCTGATACGTAACGGGATGGGGTCTTGCATTGAGTCTATTCCTTTATGTATCATGTTGATCTATTTTATGACTTTAAGATTTGTGATGAATTTTTGAGACTTAAATATTTATGAGACGTTTGATGGCCTAGAGCCAAGACCTTTTTGAAGGATATTTTAATTATGATTCCGCTGCTATATTTGATTATTTTTGCGATGGATAAACTAATATTTATTTGGTTTAAAGATTTTGTTGTTGAGAAATGTGACACTCCTTTGTGATGTTACTCTGATATATGCTTCTATTTAATGAAATTTTTATGTCGGGAAATTGGGGTGTTACAACGGCGAGCTCTCTCAGGAAGCTACTCGCCAAAGGCGAGCTGGGGGAGAGCTACAGGCGAGCAATCTTGATGCTCTCGGCCTTTTTGCCATTTTTCGCCTAAAATCTCCGTTTTAAGGTTCCCTAAGTCCAAATTGGTCCAAACAACCTCACAGGTCAATCCTATAAATAATAAGGCACTCAAAACCATCTAAAGTTTGGCAAAAATCCCAAGTTTAAGGGTCATGCTCGCCACGGCGAGCTATGCTGCTCGCCTCGCGAGCGATAGGGGCTTACTCGCCATGGCGAGTATTCACTCGCCACAGGCGAGCGATGTCAGAACCACTACGGGTTCACTCCAATTCTCACCAAAACGTCTCAAATCTCTCATGTTAAGCCTCTAAATCATCAACAAGGTTGTTCTAGTGATTAACCTAGGTTCTGTAACACGTTTCTACAGCAATTACATCAATTCTCACATCAAATTCATCAAATTCATCAAAACCCTAGTTTATGAAACTCTCTCCAATTCTTCCCAATCCCTTAGCTAATCATAAACAGATGAATTACAGTAAACATTACTGAAGTTAGGCTCACCCTTACCTGGAAATTGAAGGAAATTGCAGCTCTCTCCCTATAGCCTCTTGTCAACCCTTTTTCACCAAAAGTCTGTAACGCGTACTGACAAACTCCTTGACCTAATTTTCTTAAATACTTCCTCCCAACTTATCTTATTCTATCTCAACCCTCACAACTCTTCCAATTTATAAATATAACCCCATCTCTAAAAATATATATTTTTTTATAACAAATCTCTATTTTTTATATAAATATATATAAACACCACATATCTTATTTTATTAAACAATAAAATAAGCATCACGTCACAACATCACAAATACGTCGCATAATAACCAAAATCATATAATATATAATAATATACTATGTTCTCTAATAAAATAATTAAGTAAATAAAGAGGGCGTTACAACTCTCCCCCTCTTAAAGGATTTTTGTCCTCGAAAATTTACCTCGATTAAACAACTCTGGATAAGATTCCAGCATCTTACTCTCTAGCTCCCAAGTTAAGCTTTCAGCCGTCGCTCCGTCCCAAACGACTCTAACGAGAGGTATCTCCTTGCCTCTCAACGTCTTCACTTTCCGATCGTCAATCCTTACCGGTAAAGTCTCAACCGTAAGGTTGTCTCTAACTTGCACATCATCACTTTGGATCACATGAGATGGATCCGGAACGTACTTCCTCAGTTGCGACACATGAAAAACATCATGCAGATTCGATAAGTGTGGTGGTAATCCAACACGATATGCCACCGTCCCAATCCTCTCTGATATCTGATAAGGACCAATAAATCTCGGAGTCAACTTCTTTGACTTCAAAGCACGACCTACACCTGTCATGATAACTCTTTTGTCGACTCTGCGACGCTTTCATCTTCTCTTGGATCATTCTTACCTTCCCGGTAGTCTGTTGAACAATCTCCGGTCCTAAGACCACTCTTTCACCTAACTCAAACCAACATAACGGAGTTTTGCATCTCCGACCATACAAAGCCTCGAAAGGTGCCATTCCAATACTCGAATGATAACTGTTGTTGTACGTGAACTCTATTAATGGAAGATGACTATCCCAAGTCCCTCCTTGCTCAAGTACACAAACTCTCAACAAATCTTCCAACGACTGAATCGTCCTCTCCGACTGACCATCTGTCTGCGGATGATAAGCCGAACTCAACCTCAACTGAGAACCTAAAGCCTCTTGCAAACTCTTCCAAAATCTAGAAGTAAATCTCGGATCTCTATCTGATACGATGCTCGAAGGAACACCATGCAGCTTTACTATGTCTCGGATATATATCTCTGCCAACTGAGCTACAGGAAAAGTAATATTAATCGGTAGAAAATGAGCCGATTTCGTCAATCTATCAATAATAACCCAAATCGCATCGTTCCCTCTAGGAGTGTTTGGCAAGCTCGTCACAAAATCCATGGATATACTATCCCATTTCCACTCTGGCACATCTAAAGATACCATCATACCAGCCGGTTTCTGATGTTCAATCTTCGACTTCTGACAAACTAAACAGGAATACACAAACTGTGCCACATCTCGTTTCAAACCAGACCACCAGAACAACTTCTTCAAATCATGATACATTTTCGTAGCTCCCGGATGAATACTCAAGCTACTTCTGTGACTCTCTACAAGAATCATCTTCTTCATTTCATCATTGTCAGGAATGCAAATTCTACCTCGGAATCTTAACACTCCATGATCATCGACTTTAAAGTCACTACCTTCAGCCTGATTACTAGCAACCAACAAGTCCACAAACTTAACATCTTCTTTCTGCGCCTCTGTAATACTCTTCAAGAAATCACTATCAATCCTCAACATTCCCAGCTTTACACTCTGAGGTGTCCTTTCACAAACTAAGCTCAAATCTCTAAACTGTTCCAGCAATTCAAACTCTTTCACCATTAAAGCAAACATATGCAAAGTCTTCCTACTCAAGGCATCTGCAACACATTAGCCTTGCCCGGATGATAATTCAAACCAAAGTTATAATCTTTCAATAGTTCAAGCCACCTTCACTGTCTCATATTTAATTCCTTCTGATCAAACAAATACTTCAATCTCTTGTGATCACTAAACACTTCAAACCTCGAACCATACAAGTAATGTCTCCATATCTTCAATACAAAGACCACAGCCGCCAATTCTAAATCATGCGTCGGGTAATTCTTCTCATGAACTCTCAACTGTCTTGAAGCATAAGCAACCACTTTACCATCTTGCATAAGCACACCACCCAAACCAAACTTGGACGCATCACAATACACTACAAAAGGTTCATCAGACTTCGGCAAAATCAAGAGTGGAGCCGTCGTCAAACGCTTCTTCAATTCGTTAAAACTATTCTCACAATGGACATCCCACACAAAAGACTTACCCTTACACGTCAACTGCGTTAACGGAAGAGCCAACTTAGAAAATCCTTCTATAAATCTTCGATAATAACCTGCTAATCCCATAAAACTTCTAATTTCAGTAACCGACTTAGGAGTCTCCCATTGTGATACCGCTTCAACCTTAGACGGATCGACTGCAATACCATCACCAGAAATAACATGACCAAGAAAACTTACTTCCTTTAACCAGAACTCACACTTAGACAATTTGGCATAAAGTTTCTTCTCCTTCAACACTTGCAAGACAATCTTCAAATGATTAGCATGTTCTTCTTCCGTCTTGGAGTAAATCAAAATATCGTCGATAAACACAACTACAAACCGATCAAAAAATGCATGGAAGATGCGATTCATATACTCCATAAACACTCCAGGTGCATTGGTAACTCCAAAAGGCATAACCTTGTACTCATAGTGACCATAACGAGTTCTGAAAGCTGTCTTCTGCATATCTTCATCTTTTACTTTAATTTGGTGATAACCGGACCTCAAATCAATCTTGCTGAACACGCGGGCACCCACTAACTGATCCATCAAATCGTCAATTCTCAGAAGTGGATACCTATTCTTGATAGTTACCTTGTTCAACTGCCGATAATCAATACATAGCCTCATACTACCATCTTTCTTCTTTACTAGCAAAACTGGCGCTCCCCAAGGTGAAACACTTGGTCTAACAAATTTCTTTTCGAGTAAGTCCTCTAACTGTTTCTTCAACTCAGCTAATTCGGAAGCCAACATACGATAAGGTGCCATCGACACCGGCTTCGTTCCAGGAACAAGATCAATAGAAAACTCAACCTCTCTCTCTGGAGGCACGTCAGGAATTTCATCTGAGAAAACTTCAGGAAAATCGCATACCACTTGTAGCTTATCGATCACCGCCTGATTTTCAATAGATAAGGAAGCCATCAAGGAAAACATCAATATGCCGTCACGTTCCAGTTGCTTCAGTTGCTTAGTGGATAAGAACTCTGCACCACTTTCCTCTTCAGCAGAAGAAAAACGTACCGTCTTGCTAAAACAATTAATAAGCACATGGTTGTATTCTAACCAATTCATACCCATAATTACATCCATGCCAACCAGCGGTAAACAAACTAGATCAATCTCAAAATCGCGACCAAACATAGACAAAGGACATCTCAAACACACAAGGGAAGTAGTCACCGAACCCTTAGCTGGAGTTTCGACAACCATCTCCCCGTTCATATCAGATACAATAAGATTTAACTTAGCAGCACAATCAAGAGCAAGAAAACAATGCGTAGCACGAGTATCAATAATAGCGACTAAAGATTGATCATTAATATAACAAGTACCTCTGATCAAACGATCATCATTCTCAGTCTGTGTGCCAGTGAACGCGAATACCCTTCCAGTAGTCTTAGTTTTCTTTGGTTGCTTGCATTGCGAACCAATGTGTCCTTGCTCATTACAGTTAAAGCACACAACATCATCAAACACTCAGTCATTAGTAGTATGCCCTTTATGACCACAACGGTAGCATCTCTTCACATCAGCAGTACACACGTTACTCTTGTGGCCTTTCTTTCCACAAGTAAAACAAGTGATCTCAGCAGGAGCATTCTTCTTCTGAGGTCTTCTCCCATCATTAACTCTTTGCTTTCCCTTATCTCTAGGGGCTTCATAAGGTTTAGGACGACTCTACTGGCCCTTAGCTTTCCTATCATTCACTACCTTGTAGTGAGCCTTGGTATCCTCCTCATATATTCTGCAGCTACTCACTAACTCAGAAAAGTTACGGATCCTTTGGTAGCCAATGGCTCGCTTGATATCAGCACGCAAACCATTCTCAAACTTGATGCACTTTGAAAATTCAGTAGTCTTGGGGATATAGTGTGGATAAAATTTAGCCAACTCCACAAATTTCGCCGCATACTCAGTCACTGACATGTTCCCTTGCTTAAGCTCCAGAAACTCAATCTCCTTCTTTCCACGAACATCTTCTGGAAAGTATCTATCAAGGAATTCCCTCTTGAATATAGCCCATGTAACCTCAGCTCCGTCTTGTTCCAGAATGGGCAGAAGACTAACCCACCAATCATCAGCCTCCTCAGCAAGCATGTGTGTACCAAAACGCACCTTCTGCACCTCCGTGCACTGCATAACTCGGAACACCCTCTCAATCTCCTCGAGCCATGTCTGGGCTCCATCTGGATCATATCTCCCCTTGAAGGTAGGAGGATGGTTCCTCAAGAAGGTCTCTAGCATACGGACCTCAGCATTCGCACTAGCATTTGTATTCGGCTACTGTCCCACAGCTTGGGCAACAGCTTCCAAAGCAACAGCAATTGCAGCATCGTTTCTTCCAGCCATGTTAGTTCTCTACAAAGCAAACATAAGTTAGAATAATACAACTATAGTATTCTAACTCTAAGACAACGTCACTCGACTCTCTATTTGGTCGGACGGACCGACTTGCTCTCATACCAATTGTAACACCCCAATTTCCCGACATAAAAATTTCATTAAATAGAAGCATATATCAGAGTAACATCACAAAGGAGTGTCACATTTCTCAACAACAAAATCTTTAAACCAAATAAATAGTAGTTTATCCTTCGCAAAAATAATCAAATATAGCAGCGAAATCATAATTAAAATATCCTTCAAAAAGGTCTTGGCTTTAGGCCCTCAAACGTCTCATAAATATTTAAGTCTCAAAAATTCATCGCAAATCTTAAAGTCATAAAATAGATCAACATGATACATAAGGAATAGACTCAATGCAAGACCCCATCCCGTTACGTATCAGAGCACTTAGACATCACACAAGGACTCCTCACATCGGCGCACCTAAGCTTGGTTACCTGCACTTGCCCACAAGGCGGCAATTCCAACAGAAGGGGTGAGATTCACAACAGAAATATTAACATATAAATCAACTTTTATGATTAACAACATAAACTCATCACATACATCACATATTAAAATACAAGGATAACATCATCGTCATAAACGTCTCAAATAGCACATCATCGTCTCAATACATCGTCTCATAATATGCCAAGTTTAAGGGTCATGCTCGCTGTAACACCCCGTTTTCCCAAAGGTAAAATTTCTTAAAACATTTATCAGAGTACACATCAAAACAACGGGATATCACATATAACATAATCCAGAAACAGTTAAATAATAATTTAACCAAATAACTTCAAAACATTGCAGCGGAAAAATACTTATAAATCACAAAACGTTTGGCACGCAGGCCCCATAAAATGTCTCAAAAGAGTTAGTTTCATTAAGGCAAAATATCATAAAGATCTACGTAAAAGAATGAAGCATGCATAATAGATAACCCCATCCCGTTACGTATCAGAGCGACCTAGACGACACAGTGAGGCAAGGCCACTCACGAAGCAACTGCACACTAAGCACGACCACCTGCACTTGCCCACAAGGCGGCAATTCCAGCAGAAGGGGTGAGATTTCATAACCAAATAATATTAATCAATATAATTCGAATTCATAAATAGCATCATATCATTCTTAATCAACTTGCATAATTGGTAAACAGTTATCACGTAATCACATATTCAATCATCATCAATAGCATAACATCATAGACATGACAATGCGACAATGCTCTTAGACTCCTTATATGCATGTGGTACCAAACTTCATCATAAGTATTAATATACTTTAAAACGTGTGGAGGACAAAGCTCCTATTAGTCGTGCGGAGGACAAAGCTCCTATCATGGTTGTTATCGCGATTTTTGGGTGTCAAGTCATTAATTAGGCTTGAACCTTTCAATCATTGATATCTCTATTTTTTTTTTAGGAAGGGAGAAATTGAGAAAAACCCTTAGAAATTCTGAGTTCGGGGGCAAATTTCGCTACGGGAAGGTGTTAGGCACCCATAACGACTATAGTACTCTATAGGAGCCGTTTTTCTAGATTTACGTTTACGCTTTACTTTTAACACTATTTTGTGGAAAGAAATTGTTTATTTTAAGAATGGGGGGAAAGAAGTGTTTGAATTTTGTTTATTTTTATTGGACTTGGAGAGGTTTTGACCTCTTGCCTACATACCCTTTTAAGGGATCAAACTCCATGTAGTTCTCTCTCAAAAAGATTTTGTGGGTTTTGATTGATTTTAATTTTGGAAAATGGTTTTGAAGAAAAGAGAGAGGCCGTAAAGGCTTGAGAAAGAGAAATTGGTGAGGTTGGTCAATTATTAAAGAAAATAGTCTAAGTAGGCATTATTTTTCATTTGAATTTTGATTAAGAAAAGAAAAGAAAATACAATGGAGTTTTGACTCCAAGGTTTATTGGAAAAAATTGTTTTCAAGTGATGAAGTTGTTAACCCTTTTTTGGAAAATGATTTTTCTAAGTTTCGCGCTTCCTAAACATACATCTAACGGTAAATCATACAACGTGTGTGCATGTCGGTGCTTGTGTCGGTGTACATCATTATAGTGTCCATTGTTCTTTACATTGGCCCTAGTTTACATTCTATGGTCTTGTAAAAATTAAAAAAAATGAAAGAGAAAGTTGAATAAAAACCTAAGCTAAAGGATGGAGACGAAGTGGAATGCTCAATGTGCATGAAACATAAAATGGTTAGTAAAGCAAGGTGAAATGATAGTGAAAATGTTAAACAAAGAAAAACAATAACAAAGTATGAAAAAATGGGGAGAAAAATGCATGCAAACTAACATTACCTACAAAGTAAGAAACTAACAAGTAAACTTTGCAAAATTGGAAGCTAACGTATAAACTTGCAAGACAAAAAACTAATCAATTATTGCAAAATTGAAAATATTGCAAAATTGTAAATAAAAATCAAACTCAACAAGATTGGAAATATTGCAAAGATGTAAACAAAAATCAAACTCAACAAAATTGAATGAATTAGCATGAAATCAGAAGTGATCACATCACAAAATCAAGTGCCAAACATCGATATCAAGTGACAAGTATTTGGATCAAGAATCATGCAAGAATCCTCACACAAAAACACACAAAATGTACAAATCAATAGAAAAACTAGCACATATTGTTTTTATCAATTTTAAACATGTAAAAAATATCACAGAACAATCAAAAACGTATCAAGAACACATAGCAATTTTTTTTGGAATTTTTGTGAGAAAATTAAAACGCACAGGTGGTCCAAGTAGCAAGAATGAGGGTAAACATAGTAAAAAACAAGAAAACTGAAAAGAAAACCCAAAAGCCCAGGGTTAACCGGCCCAGACCCACGTGGTTGATGGATCCGGATCTCCAGAACGCCTCAGAGGCGTTGGATTGATCCAGATCCATCAAGACCTAGATCCAATGGTCTGGAACGTGGGGCGCTGGATCGGGTCAGAGCCCACCCGGTCCGGCGCTTTATATAAAAGGTTTTTGGCCCGGTTCAGCTTATTTTTCTAAAACGTTTCTCTTTCTTCTCCCTTCTCTCTTCTCTCTTCTCTCTTCTCACTCCGGTGAAGCTTCATCTTCTCTGATGAAACCTTAACCCTAAATCCTCAAACCAGCCCAGAATCTCATGAATCAAAGCTTAAACGTTTCATCTCGTTGTTCTAAGCATGAATCTATCACTGAAAACCACATGCATCCATTGAATCGATGTAGATCTTGAGGTTTTGTTTACGGTTTCGAATGGTTTTGGTTCTTGCGTTTTTTGTTCAAATCTTTTTCTGAATAAGTTTGTTTATGGATTCGTTGGTTCACAACGGTTGATATTCGTTGTAAACCTTGGAATCCTTATGGTTTTCAAAGATTTTTTTTTAGGGTTTCATGATTTTGAACCGAAACTCTTCGAATTTTCTACGGATCTACATCGATTTGGATTCGTTGATGTTTTTGAGCATGCAAGAGGTAAGTTTCGATTCTCACCTGTGTTTTATTCGGAGATTTGAACTAGAATCTTCAGAACTCTTTGAACTTGATTCTGTTTTGCTGATTTTGGCTTGGAATCCGAAAATAAATCGATGTTTCTTCTTCTTCTTCACCGCCGGTTCAAAACCTTTGAAATTCTTTCCCTCTTCTCCTCAATCTCCCTCCTCTGTGATCGCATTGAATTCGTTGCTTTCAGTGATGAATTCAATGCTTGAATTGCAGAGGAAAAGGCTCAATGATGAAGATTCAACCTTGAATCTCTGAGAGCTAACACAAATTCCATTGATTTGGCTTGAATTCAGTTCTGGAAAAGGTTAGGGTTTGTGAAATTGTTCTTGAACTTTCTGAGTTTTTGTGATTTTGATCTAACTGAATGGAGAGAGAGTGTTGGGACGTGTTTGTGATGTGGCGTGATTTTTGTGGCTCTCTTTTCTGACTGGTACAGTGAGTGGCCTTTTATAGGCTGCCATGTGTGCTTCTGAACCAATGGGGTTATGACACCTGGACTTGGACCAGCCTGCGTGGCACCTTGGACTAAACTGCAAAAAAGACCTAAGGACTAAACTACAAAAAATAAAACTGACGGACTAATCTGAAAAAAGTAAAAATTGACCAAACTGCCAAAAAGAGTAAAGATGGACTGATCTGCAAATAGAAATAAAATTTGGACTGATTTGCAAATAAAAATAAAAATAAAATTGGCATAAAAGTGTAACTTGGAAAAAACGTAAAGTGAAACATTTAAACGACAAAATGGACTAAAAACGAACAAATTACCAAAATGAGGTATTTTAAAATACCTCTCTGTCAAAATTTTTGATGTGAAAAGACCAAAATGGCCCTAGGGGCTAAAACGATTCAGACTGACTCAGATGCAATGCTGACATGACTTTTGGACAGAATTTAATTAATGATGTGTGCAGACAAGTTGTAAAGACTCAGAGACAAATTGTAGGGACTAAGATGGGTTCCACTGCAAGAAATGACCAAAATACCCTTTTGTACGATTTTATGCAAAAATTTGGAATAAAATGCAAGAAAATATGCAATGGTTTTAGAAACCCTTTTTAATGACTTGTAATGCAAGAAAACACTTTGGATGGTTTTACATGCAAGAAAATTAGTGACAGAAAGAAAATGAAATATGTGTTTGAAGCACAGTAGAAAAATGTAGAGTAAAACACAGTGTATTTAAAAAGTATCAGAGATAGAAAAGAATTTTGAAGGAGTATTTTTAGGTCCAAAATGAGGGTATGACAATGGTGAGGACTAAGCTCAATGAATACTAATGCATGAACTCTAATCAACAAAACACCTTAATCACCTTATCAACATGCATCCAATAATTTGGAGCTAAACAACATCTCATTTATCATATAAAGACATCATGCAACTCAGTTAAATAACAACAGCAGCATAACCAACTCTCAGAATTAGAATGATATCATAATATCAATTACAATCAATGGCATCATAAACTTTATTCATATCTTTCATAATGCATAATACTTAATTCATGCTCAAATAACATTGTCCTATCTCAAACAGTTTTACAGATTATTCTTAACATTACCATTAGGCCTATAAACACTTAAGGATCCTCTCTCAATCAAACGTACGAAAACAGATCGCACAACACCCATTAAACCCATTTTGGAAGTGCTCGCGAGGCGAGAACATCTGCTCGCCATGGCGAGTAGAGTCAATTCCTAACTACTACTGTTCTGGGTCCAGTCCTGTCCTACATCCATTCCTATTCATTACTAGGTATGTTCAGGCATTCAAAGGAACTCAAGGTCCAACTAAAAGGTCAAAAATGCAAACCTAACCTGCCCTCTGGCCTAACTCGCTATGGCGAGTAAACCTGCTCGCTGTGGCGAGCTGCCCAAAACAACTCGCGAGGCGAGGGAAAGTGCTCGCTATGGCGAGCGATGAAGTTCATCACTCGCGAGGCGAGGATCATCGCCGCGGGCAGACTTACTAATTTCTCAAAAATCCCACGATTCTCATGGTTCTAAGCCTCATACTGATTCCTGAGTTTGTCCTAAACATAATCTAAGGTCTAGGAACACTTTCTACATCAATTAAACCAATTCTAACCGTTCAATCATCAATTTTAAGGGATTAGACCTAGTTTTTCACTTTTCCAATTCACTCCTAATCTTTGCTAATTAATCATCAGAATTACATTAATCAATACTACTGAGTTATTAGTCTCACCCTTACCTGGTTTGAAGAAAATCGCAGCTCTCTCCTGGTCTCTTCTCTTTCACGTGCCTTTCCTTTCTTTTCCAAAAGTCTGATACGCGTACTGACTTTCTAAACCTAATTTTCCTTATTTATACTCCCAACAAATCTTATCTTATTTACTCTTTCTCCCCCAAAACTCTCTAAAATCTCAAAACAAACCTTAACTAAATATTTTATTTTATTTTCAAATCTTATTTTATTTAACAATAAAATAAGTTCCTTAATCTTATCAAAAACCTCAAAACTCATAACTTATCACAAAAATCAACTAAATCATCCAAAATCATCAAAACATACCAAAATCACACATATATTATATAAATATAATATAATCGCCTAAACTCGATTTAAATAAATAATAAAATGAAAGTGGGCGTTACAACTCTCCCCCAATTAAAAGATTTTCGTCCTCGAAAATTTACCTCAAGCAAACAACTCTGGATAAGACTCCAGCATCTTACTCTCAAGCTCCCACGTCAAGCTTTCACCAGTCGCTCCCGACCAAACGACTCTAACGAGAGGTATCTCCTTGCCTCTCAACGTCTTCACTTTCCGATCATCAATCCTTACTGGTAAAGTCTCCACCGTAAGGTTGTCTCTAACTTGCACATCATCACTCTGGATCACATGAGATGGATCCGAAACATACTTTCGAAGCTGCGACACATGGAAAACATAATGCAAATTCGAAAGATGCGGTGGTAATCCAACTCGATACGCCACCGTTCCAACTTTTTCCGATATCTGATACGGACCAATAAATCTCGGAGTCAACTTCTTTGACTTCAGAGCACGTCCAACACCAGTCACAGGGGTGACTCTAAAAAACACGTGGTCTCCTTCCTGAAACTCAAGATCTTTCCTTTGCTTATCATGGTAACTCTTTTGTCGACTCTGCGACGCTTTCATCTTCTCTTGAATCATCTTAACTTTCTCAGTAGTTTGCTGAACAATCTCTGGTCCTAAGACCACTCTATCACCTGACTCAAACCAACACAGCGGAGTTCTGCACCTTCGACCATACAAAGCCTCAAAAGGTGCCATTCCAATACTGGAATGATAACTATTGTTGTATGTGAACTCGATTAACGGAAGATGACTATCCCAAGTTCCTCCTTGCTCAAGAACACAAACTCTCAACAAATCTTCTAGCGACTGAATTGTCCTCTCCGACTGACCATCTGTCTGCGGATGATACGCCGAACTTAATCTCAACTTAGAACCCAAAGCCTCATGCAAACTTTTCCAAAATCTAGAAGTAAATCTTGGATCTATATCTGATACAATGCTCGAAGGAACACCATGCAACCTCACAATCTCCTTGATATAAATCTCTGCCAACTGGGCGACAGGAAAACTAATATTAATCGGTAGAAAATGAGCCGACTTCGTCAATCTATCAACAATAACCCAAATTGCGTCATTCCCTCTAGGAGTATTCGGCAAACTCGTCACAAAATCCATGGATATACTATCCCATTTCCACTCTGGCACATCTAAAGAGACCATCATGCCAGCCGGTTTCTGATGCTCAATCTTTGACTTCTGACAAACTAAACAGGAATACACAAACTGCGCCACATCTCGCTTCAATCTAGACCACCAAACACTTCTTCAAGTCATGATACATCTTCGTATCTCCCGGATGAATACTCAAGCTACTTCTATGACTCTCTTCAAGAATCATCTTCTTAATCTCTTCATTGTCGGGAATGCAAATCCTACCTCGGAATCTCAACACTCCTTGGTCATCGACTTGAAAATCACTATCTTCGGTCTGATTACTAGCAACTAATAAGTCCACAAACTTAACATCTTCTTTCTGTGCCTCTTTGATACTCATCAAGAAGTCACTATCAATCTTCAGCATCCCCAGCTTTACACTCTGAGGTGTCCTTTCACAGACTAAACTCAAGTCTCTAAACTGTTCCAGTAATTCGAACTCTCTAACCATCAAAGCGGACATATGCAAGGTCTTCCTACTTAAGGCATCTGCTACCACATTAGCCTTACCCGGATGATAATTCAACCCAAAGTCATAATCCTTCAACAATTCAAGCCATCTTCTCTGCCTCATATTTAATTCCTTCTGGTCGAACAGATACTTTAAGCTCTTGTGATCACTGAACACTTCAAACCTCGAACCATACAAGTAATGTCTCCACATTTTCAATACAAAGACCACAGCCGCTAATTCTAAATCATGCGTCGGGTAATTCTTCTCATGAATTCTCAACTGTCTTGAAGCATAAGCTACCACTTTACCTTCCTGCATAAGCACACCTCCCAAATGCAACTTAGACGCATCACAATACACCACAAAAGGTTTGTCAGACTTCGGCAAAATCAAAACTGGAGCAGTCGTCAAACGCTTCTTCAATTCGTTGAAACTGTTCTCACAATGAACATCCCATACAAAAGCTTTACATTTACAAGTCAACTGGGTTAACGGGAGAGCTAACTTGGAAAATCCTTCAATAAACCTTATATAGTAACCAGCTAAACCCAAGAAGCTTCTAATCTCAGTAACTGACTTCGGGGTCTCCCATTGCGATACGGCCTCAATTTTAGACGGATCCACTGCAATACCATCACCAGAAATAACATGGCCCAGAAAACTTACTTCTTTCAACCAGAACTCACACTTAGACAATTTAGCATAAAGTTTCTTCTCCTTTAACACTTGCAAGACAATCTTCAAATGATCAGCATGTTCTTCCTCAGTCTTGGAGTAAATCAGAATATCATCAATAAACACAACTACAAACCGATCCAAAAATGCATGGAAAATGCGATTCATATACTCCATAAACACTCCAGGGGCATTGGTAACTCCAAAAGGCATAACCTTGTACTCATAGTGACCATAACGCGTTCTGAAAGTTGTCTTCTGCATATCTTCATCTTTTACTTTAATCTGGTGATATCCTGACCTCAAATCAATCTTGCTGAAAACACGTGCACCCACTAACTGATCCATCAAATCATCAATTCTCGGAAGTGGATACCTATTCTTGATAGTTACCTTGTTCAACTATCGATAATCAATACATAGCCTCATACTACCATCTTTCTTCTTTACTAGCAAAACTGGCGCTCCCCAAGGTGAAACACTTGGTCTAACAAATTTCTTCTCAAGCAAATCTTCTAACTGTTTCTTCAACTCAGCTAATTCGGAAGCAGACATGCGATAAGGTGCCATCGACACCGGCTTCGTTCCAGGAACAAGATCAATAGAAAACTCAACTTCCCTCTCTGGAGGCACATCAGGAATTTCGTCTGGGAAAACTTCAGGAAGGTCGCATACCACTTGTAGTTTATCGATCACCGCTTGATTCTCTAAAGATAGGGAAGCCATTAACGAAAACATCAACATACCATTAGTTCCAGCTGCTTTAGTTTCTTAGTAGATAAGAACTCTGCTCCACTTTCCTCTTCAATGGAAGAGAAACGTACCGTCTTGCTAAAACAATTGATAAGAACGTGGTTGTACTCTAACCAATTCATCCCCAAAATTACATCCATACTGCTTAAAGGTAGACAAACAAAATCCATCTCAAAATCGCGACCAAACATAGACAAAGGACAATTCAAACATACGAGAGAAATAGTCACCGAACCCTTAGCTAGAGTTTCGATAAAACAATAAAACAATGCGTAGCACCAGTATCAATAATAACAACTAAAGGAGTATTATTAATATAGCAAGTACCTGTGATCAATCGATCCTCATTCTCTGCCTGAGTACCAGTCAGGGCAAAAACTCGACCCGTAGTAGGCGCCTTCTTCGGCTGCTTGCACTGGGAACCAATACGACCCTCTTCATTACAGTTGAAGCATACAATATCATTACGCTTGCAATCAGCTACAATATGACCCTTCTTGCCAGACCGGACACATTTCTTAACCTCTTCAGGACAAACATTGCTCTTGTGGCCTTTCACACCACAGTTGAAACACACAATCTCTGTAGGAGTACCCTTCCTTGCCGGCTGCCTATCAACAACCATCCTCTGTTTCCTTTTATCAGCAGGAGCACTGTACGGCTTAGGACGACTCTACTGGCCCTTAGCTTTCCTATCATTCACTACCCTGTAGTGAGCCTTGGTATTCTCCTCATATATTCTGCAGCTATTAACCAAATCTGGAAAGACTCGAATCTGTTGGTACCCAATTGCCCTCTTAATGTCGGGCCTCAAACCGTTCTCGAACTTGATACACTTCGAAAACTCAGCAGTCTCGGCAGCATAGTGCGGGTAGAACTTTGCCAACTCCACAAACTTGGCAGCATACTCAGTCACTGACATATTTCCTTGCTTCAGCTCAAGGAACTCGATCTCTTTCTTCCCGCGAACATCTTCCGGAAAGTATCTCCTCAGGAACTCTCTCCTGAACACAGCCCAAGTCACAATAGCTCCATCTTGCTCAAGGCTAGGTAACAAGCTAACCCACCAATCATTGGCTTCCTCGGACAGCTGGTGTGTACCAAAATGCACTTGCTGAACTTCGGTGCACTGCATCACCCGGAAAATCCTCTCGATCTCCTTAAGCAACGTCTGGGCTCCATCGGGGTCATACCTCCCTTTGAAAGTTGGAGGGTGATTCCTCATGAAAGTCTCCAACATCCTAGTCTCAGCATTCACGCCAGCATTCGCGTTAGGTTGTTGTCCCACAGCTTGGGCAATAACTTGTAGAGCAGTAGCTAACGCAGTATCGTTCCTTCCAGCCATTCTGATATTCTACAACAAGCAGTAACAGTAACATAAGATTAGTAATACAAATATTACTAAGACTCAATATGACTCTCTAATTGGCCGGACAGACCGACTTGCTCTGATACCAATTGTAACACCCCGTTTTCCCAAAGGTAAAATTTCTTAAAACATTTATCAGAGTACACATCAAAACAACGGGATATCACATATAACATAATCCGGAAACAGTTAAATAATAATTTAACCAAATAACTTCAAAACATTGCAGCGGAAAAATACTTATAAATCACAAAACGTTTGGCACGCAGGCCCCATAAAATGTCTCAAAAGAGTTAGTTTCATTAAGGCAAAATATCATAAAGATCTACGTAAAAGAATGAAGCATGCATAATAGATAACCCCATCCCGTTACGTATCAGAGCGACCTAGACGACACAGTGAGGCAAGGCCACTCACGAAGCAACTGCACACTAAGCACGACCACCTGCACTTGCCCACAAGGCGGCAATTCCAGCAGAAGGGGTGAGATTTCATAACCAAATAATATTAATCAATATAATTCGAATTCATAAATAGCATCATATCATTCTTAATCAACTTGCATAATTGGTAAACAGTTATCACGTAATCACATATTCAATCATCATCAATAGCATAACATCATAGACATGACAATGCGACAATGCTCTTAGACTCCTTATATGCATGTGGTACCAAACTTCATCATAAGTATTAATATACTTTAAAACGTGTGGAGGACAAAGCTCCTATTAGTCGTGCGGAGGACAAAGCTCCTATCATGGTGAGGACTAAGCTCAATGAATGCTAATGCATGGACTCTAATCAACAAAACACCTTAATCACCTTATCAACATGCATCCAATAATTTCGAGCTAAACAACATCTCATTTATCATATAAAGACATCATGCAACTCAGTTAAATAACAACAGCAGCATAACCAACTCTCAGAATTAGAATGATATCATAATATCAATTACAATCAATGGCATCATAAACTTTATTCATATCTTTCATAATGCATAATACTTAAATTCATGCTCAAATAACATTGTCCTATCTCAAACAGTTTTACAGATTATTCTTAACATTACCATTAGGCCTATAAACACTTAAGGATCCTCTCTCAATCAAACGTACGAAAACAGATCGCACAACACCCATTAAACCCATTCTGGAAGTGCTCGCGAGGCGAGAACATCTGCTCGCCATGGCGAGTAGAGTCAATTCCTAACTACTACTGTTCTGGGTCCAGTCCTGTCCTACATCCATTCCTATTCATTACTAGGTATGTTCAGGCATTCAAAGGCACTCAAGGTCCAACTAAAAGGTCAAAAATGCAAACCTAACCTGCCCTCTGGCCTAACTCGCTATGGCGAGTAAACCTGCTCGCTGTGGCGAGCTGCCCAAAACAACTCGCGAGGCGAGGGAAAGTGCTCGCTATGGCAAGCGATGAAGTTCATCACTCGCGAGGCGAGGATCATTGCTCGCTATGGCGAGCGATGAATGTCGCCGCGGGAAGACTTACTAATTTCTCAAAAATCCAACGATTCTCATGGTTCTAAGCCTCATACTGATTCCTGAGTTTGTCCTAAACATAATCTAAGGTCTAGGAACACTTTCTACATCAATTAAACCAATTCTAACCGTTCAATCATAAATTTTAAGGGATTAGACCTAGTTTTTCATTTTTCCAATTCACTCCTAATCTTTGCTAATAAATCATCAGAATTACATTAATCAATACTACTGAGTTATTAGTCTCACCCTTACCTGGTTTGAAGAAAATCGCAGCTCTCTCCTGGTCTCTTCTCTTTCACGTGCCTTTCCTTTCTTTTCCAAAAGTCTGATACGCGTACTGACTTTCTAAACCTAATTTTCCTTATTTATACTCCCAACAAATCTTATCTTATTTACTCTTTCTCCCCCAAAACTCTCTAAAATCTGAAAACAAACCTTAACTAAATATTTTATTTTATTTTCAAATCTTATTTTATTTAACCATAAAATAAGTTCCTTAATCTTATCAAAAACCTCAAAACTCATAACATATCACAAAAATCAACTAAATCATCCAAAATCATCAAAACATACCAAAATCAAACATATATTATATAAATATAATATAATCGCCTAAACTCGATTTAAATAAATAATAAAACGAAAGTGGGTGTTACACTCGCCACGGCGAGCTATGCTGCTCGCCTCGCGAGCGATAGGGGCTTACTCGCCACGGCGAGTATTCACTCGCCACAGGCGAGCGATGTCAGAACCACTACGGGTTCACTCCAATTCTCACCAAAACGTCTCAAATCTCTCATGTTAAGCTTGAAGGTGGGAAAAACACAAGAACGGGGGTTGAATTATGTTTTAAAAAAAAATGTTTCTTTCTTTCGAAAAAGCACTGTTCTCAGGATTAGAGTCTGAAGGAGATCAGAGTCTGAACAGAGTTCAGAGTTTAAGTTTGCAGCGGATAAGAATAATAGAGCAAGAGAAAAAAGAAGACACAAGCAATTTATACAGGTTCCTTCCACAATCCGGAAGTAGTCCTGTCCCCCTTGCACTTCCAAGGAGAGTTCCACTAAAATGTAATATCAAATTACAAGTTGCTCAAACACACAAGTAAGAGACTTCCTTTGCTCAATCACACAAGAAAGAGACTTGAATGCTTAAGGACAACTCCAAGAGACTTCTATACAATTACAGAGAATTGAAAAGAGATTTGAATACTTGATATACAATAAGAGGTATTCACAAAACAAAACGAAACAGAACAGACTCTGTTTTTCTTAGACACTTAGAAATTCTAAAATGTAAGCTTTTGTAAGAATTATCTAAGTTGTTGATGAGCAATGTTTGAGACTGTAGAAAAATGAGAGAATAGCCTTGTTCGCGTGTATATATATTATCACATGTTCTTCAAGTCTTCATCCCTATTTATAGAGAATTTGAGAGACGTTGGGAATTGCCAGCTCATCACTTTTTCTTTACCGAAGCTGATTTGACACCTTGATCCTTTGCTTGATTTGAGGCTTGTACAATGAAATCAAATTCAAATTCATTCCAGCAAAATATGGAAAAGTCTCTGCATTAGTTGCTGTTATTCTTTTCGTGTATAACGGATACTGTGCAGAGTTGGTGGTTGTAGGAACAGGTGTAGGCATAGTGGTTGTACTTTTCGTACAATGTACTTTGTCAATGCTTTCCAGTGTCTGAAGAATCTTGGCTTCTAATGATTTTGCCTCTGAAAAACTGGCTTCTAATGACGTCATCTTCAGGAGCTCTTTCTTCAGACGCACTCTGCTTCTGACTTTTCAGGAGTGCTTTCAATCAGATGTTCTTCAAGCTTCAGTCTAAATTTCCTTTTCTCTTTAATTCACTCAGTTAGAACCTCTTATAAATAAATCTTTGTTAATGGTCCTGTACACTTGAATAAACTTTTAGCAATATCCAATTGATAATTTTTAATACCTTGTTATCATCAAAACTTAAGTGGTATACTTGTAAAACACCCTTTGTTCCAACAATCTCCCCCTTTTTGACGATGACATACACAAGTATTTAAAAAGATCAATTGTTGTTAACTTAATTAACAAGTTGACTTTAAGGGGTTCTGAGGTTTGTAAGCTCTGACTCCCCCTGAGTCTGATATTCTTTAAGGTGAGGTTTGTAAGCTCCCCCTAAGTTCTATCCAGGTTAATTAAGTTCATCTTTAAGCTTAACAATTATTTCTAACGATCAATGGAAAAAGGATTATAAAGAGAAGTAAATGCTTTCTATTAAGCTTAACAATTTATTCTTGGGCTCAGATTCTTTGTTAAATGCTTTCTATTACTCCCCCTTTTGTCATCAATTAAAAAGATCAGTTAAGAAGAAGTAAATGCAAGATATAAACAGAATTAAATGAAAGAGAACTTGAAT
This sequence comes from Medicago lupulina, assembly GCA_958299785.1. Classification (NCBI taxonomy): domain Eukaryota; kingdom Viridiplantae; phylum Streptophyta; class Magnoliopsida; order Fabales; family Fabaceae; genus Medicago; species Medicago lupulina. The sequence goes on from OY283143.1 coordinate 37,246,176, forward strand.
ATAAAACAGAGTCAAACAGATACAGAGAGGTCAAAAGCAGACACTTGGAATATATAAAAAGAAAAAAAAACAAGGTGTGCAACTAAGGGTTGGGTTGAGGTTGCTGCTGTTGGATAAGAGTCATCAGACGCTTAATGTCTTTAGACTGCTTCCTAACAGTTTCTTCCAGAGCCAATTGCCTCTGAAGAAGATATTCTTCCCTAGCCTTAGATTCCTCTTGCTGCTTCAGCACCTTTTGCTTCAACATCTTGAACACCTTGGAATCTTTTGTCACATATTCAGATTCAGCATAGAAAGGAGCGTTTGCCAGATACAGAGGCTTGCTTTGGAGTTGCTGAGAAGAGTGTGATGCTTCCAGACGACGTTTCATAGCAAGAGCCTGAATACGACATCACTTTCTAGCAACACCATCAATGAACTCCAATGTTCTATGCTTGAGATTCAACCAACTGTCTTGATATATAAATGGTAGAAAAGGAGTGTTTCTGAGAAGAACCAGATTGCGCATCTCCTCATTTAATTCCACCAGCTGCTCTTCCTGGTAATCAGGGTCCAGAACGTCAATGGGTGGTTGGTCTGAGATCTGGATAGGTGAGGAAGATGAGGGTTGGTCAGAATTACAAGGTTGGTGTTGTGTTGGTTTAGAAGGTGAAACAGACATAGTGGGTTCAGATTCTGTCACTTGGACAGACTCTGTAGCCACAGTCTCCATAACAGATTCTGGAATGGTCTGTTCTGGTGTTTGGGTTGATTAGATTGGGTTGAAGGAAGACTTTTGTTTTTGATATTCAGGAAGTTCTCCTGAATAATGGCTTTCTAAGTTAGAAAAGTCATCCTGTTCAGAGGGTTGGTTTAGTGGTGAAGTGGTTGTTGTTTGTTGTTGTTTGGTTTTAGGTGAGTCTGGGCGAGGAAGTTCAGAAGTTGTTGGTTTTTCAGTAACTACTTGCTCTTCAGCAGTAGCTGTTAAATCAACAACTTGAGGACTTCCTTGGGTTGAGGAGGATGGAATGGGTACACCTGGGGGTAGCATGGTTAGTGGTTTGATAACGGGTGGTTGGAAAGGATGGTTGGCAGGTAGCTTGTTGCAGATACCTATTCTTCTTTCAGATAACTCCCCTATTGTTTTATAAACATCATCGGAAGCTTCTTTGAAAGGTTTGGGTTTAGGAGAGAGTTTGGATCTTGTAGTAGTTGTTTTGATTCTGTGGGTTCGTTTGGCTTTTGGAATAGGTTTGATTATGTTGAATTTCTGACTTAGAGGTGCGTTGTCTAAGTCAGAGTCTGTAGAAGAGGAAGGAGAAGTAGAAGGTGGAGGAACTGAACTCTGAGTTACCGTAGAATTTTTGGGGGCTTCTGAGACAGCAGCCTCTAAAGCAGCAGCTTCTGATGTAATCCCTGTGACTGATTTGTCTGGGAGAGAAACACTTGTTCGTATTACTGGTGGAGGTCCAGCAGCTTCTGAAACAGCCACTTGAGGGACAACATCTGAAGTATCAGCTACTGAAGTTCCTGAAGACTCTTTCAGAACCATCGGGGCTCCCTTCTCAGCATCTTCTTCAAGCTTCTTGGCCAATGACTGAACCTCAATAACCTTCTTAATGAGGTGTTGATCTTCATCATGGTCAATGCCTATGGCTGCCATAGTCCTATCTCTGTCAATTCGGCACTGAGCTTTCAGCCGCTTCTTCTCATTCTTGAGATTCTGATAGTATTCTTCGTTCCTCTTCTTCTGTTCAGGAGTTGGTTCATACATAGGCATCACAATCTCCCCTGTTGCTAGCCTCTTGAGTGGTCTAACAACTTCAACAAAACTAGCTTCTTTTTCCTCCTGGGCTCGTTGAAATCTTTCCTCAATATCGGAGTCAGCCTTTCCTCTTTTTCTCTTTGGAGCAGCCACAACTCCAGAATTTGTTGCTTTAGACTTAGCAGCCTTCTGCTTCTTGGCCAAAGCAACTTCAGATTTCCTCTAGGCCTCTTCACACTCCTTAGCAAAAGCTGCTAGATAAGCAGACAATGCTTCAGGATGGTTTTCCTTGAGAATAGAAGGAAAATTTCTGATAAGTTGTGGTGGAGCTTCAAATTCCTTCAAATCCTTTGAATCAGTAAGGATTGTCTTAATGGCCTTCATGTTGAAAAGAGAAGTGCCATTGATCATTCTTCCAGTGGTGATACCCAACACTCTGTCTGACACAAGATTGAATGTGTCCAGAGTCTTCAGTACACCTCCTTGGTAGAAGATTTCAGAGAGAAGTCTTCCACAAGGGACTTGCCTCCTTTTTCCTTTATAGGCTTCCTTGATAGCCCATCATAAATGATGCATCATATATCTTGGAAGATTTATTTGCTGAAATCCAGCCAAGAAATACAGCACCAGTTTAAGATCCACATTTGGTTGGTCAGCACTTCCTCCCTTCTGGAAGAAGCACTCATTCATGATCTTCAGAAGCACCCTGTGCTCAATATCCATTTCAACCAGCTTGGTTGCATGATTTCCCTTCAGCAGCAGATTTGTAAAGCTGTCCAACAATCCTTATTGTTAACATTCCATTGAAACCTTCCTTCCAGAGGCATCCTGCATGCCTGAGCAATCACCCCTTCCGTGATAGATACTGGAATACCCATCACAGCAGATTTGATTTCAAGACCGTGGAAGGGTTCAAGACCCATTTCCTTTCTAGATTTCCCTTTCAAAGAAGGGTTTCTTGACACATCTTCCCTTTCTTGTGCCTTTTCCGAATCAACATCAAAAACTTCAGCTCTAATCCAGAATACTTTCACCAGATTCACGTAAGTTGGACCGTTGAGCATCTTAAAATACCCAGCCATCTTCTGAGCAGAAATTAATGCATCCATATTGACCTTGTTTGTTTTTAGAGAAGAGAAGTCCACCGGCGATTCGATTTGAACAACCAACGAATCGATTGGAATCGGAACAGTTACCGGTCTGATAGAATAGTTTGATTGCGAGCTTGAACCGCTTGTAGAAGTAGCCATTAGAGAAGATGAAGTTTGAGGGTTTAGGGTTTCTAAGTTGAGAGAGAAGAGAAAAAGCGATTTTCAATCGAAACTGCTTAAAACTTTGAAAGTGTAGGAAAGTGAGTGAGTAGTGTGTGTTTGGTATTTATAGTGATTTTGAAAAACAACTTTTCATATTTTAGAAACAACAGCCAAAAAATCGCATTAATGACTTGAGGGGCGCGAAAAAATTTGTTAAGAGAAAAACCATCATTGCCCTTAAAAAGTGTTATTTCCCAATGCAGATAGACGTGTCAGAAACCTACAAAAAATAACTTTAACCTTTCCACTACCCAGTACTATCAGAGTCAAAAAGATTCCTTTCCAGAGTCTGAGAATTTTCTCAGAGGCTGAGTCTTTTCAGATTCTTCAAGGAGAGTCTGAAACTTCTTCAGCGTCTGATAATTTTCAGAGTCTGATTTTTCATTCAGAGTCAAGCATTACTCAGAGACAAAATGCATGTTCAAATTTTTCTTTATAAAATTGAATCTTTCAACAGTTAAGGGTTTTGTAAAGATATCAGCCCATTGATGATCAGTATCAATGAATTGAATATCTAATATTCCCTTTTGAACATAGTCTCCGATAAAATGATGTTTGATTTCAATGTGTTTGGCTCTTGAATGAAGAATAGGATTTTTAGACAAACAAATAGCAGCTGTGTTATCACAATAAATTGGAATACAGTTTTCAGTTATTTGGTAGTCTTCTAAATGATGTTTCATCCAAAGCAGTTGTGTGCAACAACTAGCAGCTGAGATGTATTCTGCTTCTACTGTTGACAAAGCAATAGTTGCTTGTCTCTTACTGGTCCAGGATATCAGATTCTCACCAAGAAACTAACAGTTTCCACTGGTTGATTTTCTTTCAATCCTGTCACCAGCATAGTCAGCATCACAGAATCCAACTAGCTTAAAATTTGAGGATTTCTTATAGAGAAGTCCAAGATTAGTTGTTCCTCTCAGATATCTAAAGATTCTTTTAACCGCAGTTAAATGTGATTCTCTAGAATCTGATTGAAACCTTGCACACAAGCAGACACTGAAGAAGATATCAGGTCTAGATGGAGTGAGATACAATAGAGAACCAATCATACCTCGATACAGCTTTTGATCAACTTTGGCTCCTTGATCTTCTTTGTTCAGAGTGCAGGTAGGATGCATTGGAGTGTTCATTTCCTTGCAGTCTTCAAGTTTAAACTTTTTCAGAAGCTCTTTGGTATACTTGGACTGATGAACATACACTCCTTCTTTGCATTGATTGATCTGAATTCCTAGAAAGAACTTCAGTTCTCCCATCATGCTCATTTCAAATTCCTCTTGCATCATCTTAGAAAATTCCTTGCAAAGAGATCTATTAGTTGAACCAAAAATAATACCATCAACATAAATTTGTACAATCAGAATGTCTTTCTCAAGTGTTTTCTTGAAGAGTGTTGTGTCAACCTGTCCTCTTTTAAAATCGTTTTTAAGCAAGAAATTACTCAGTCTGTCATACCAAGCTCTGGGAGCTTGTTTCAGACCGTACAGAGATTTCTTTAGCTTATAAACGTGGTCAGGATGTTTTAAGTCCTCAAAACCAGGTGGTTGTTTCACAAACACTTCTTCAGATATGACTCCATTGAGAAATGCACTTTTAACGTCCATTTGATACAAAGTTATGTTGTGATTTACTGCGTAGGAAAGAAGTAACCTGATTGCTTCCAATCTTGCAACTGGAGCAAAAGTTTCAGTGTAATCAATGCCATCTTGTTGGTTGTATCCTTGAGCAACAAGTCTGGCTTTGTTTCTTATTACTTCTCCCTGTTCATCCAACTTGTTCCTAAACACCCATTTAGTTCCAATAATGTTCTTGTGTTCAGGCTTAGATACAAGATCCCATACGTCATTCCTTTTAAATTGATTAAGCTCATCTTGCATTGCTAAGATCCATCCATCGTCACCTAGTGCTTCATCAACTATTGTAGGTTCTATCATGGATAACAGACCCAAGGCAGACTCTTCAGGTCTGAAATGAGATCTAGTTCTTCTGGGGCTTTCTTTGCTACCAATGATCGGATCCTCAGGATGAGAAGACTTGTACTTGAATGAATTTTTGGATTGGATAAATTGTTGTGAATCATCTTGATCTCCTTCAGAAGTATCAACAATTGGAACATCAGGAGCTGTCACAGCTTCTGAAGTATCATGTGTCTCTGAAGTCTGATCAGGTTCTGAATAATCATCAGACTCTTCTGAACCTGCATTGTTTTCAAATTGCTCTGGAATTTGACTTCCAGGCTCTTTGTCATCAAACTTGACATGCATAGACTCTTCAACACAGAGTGTTTCCAAGTTATACAGTCTGTATGCCTTAAACCTCTCAGAGTAACCTAGAAAGATTCCCTTTTGAGCTTTTGCATCAAATTTCTTCAGATAGACTTTATTGTTCAGAATGTAACATGTACATCCAAACTGATGAAAGTAAGAAATGTTAGGTTTCCTGCCTTTAAAGAGTTCATATGCTATTTTGTTCAGTATGGGTCTGATATAGATCCGGTTCTGAACATAACAGGCTGTGTTCACTGCTTCTGCCCAAAAATGTTTTGCCAGATTTTTTTCGTGAATCATGGTTCTTGCCATTTCTTGAAGAGTCCTATTCTTTCTCTCTACAACTCCATTTTGTTGTGGAGCTCTAGGAGAAGAGAATTCATGGACAATTCCAAATTTTTCACAAAATATTTCAAATGGCTCATTTTCAAATTCTCCCCCATGATCACTCCTGACTTTTAGAATTTTAAGTTCTTTTTCAGATTGGACTTGAATACAGAATTTTGTAAACACATCATATGAATCATCTTTAGATTTGAGAAACTTAACCCAACTCCAGCTACTGTAATCATCAACGATCACCAATCCGTATTTACTTCCATATATGGATGCAGTACTGACTGGTCCAAATAAATCAATATGGAGTAGTTCTAAGGGTCTAGAGGTAGAAACAATGTCTTTAGATTTGAAAGAAGTTTTAACAATTTTTCCCTTCTGACATGCACCACATAGTGCATCTGAATGATAATCAATGTCTGGTAGGCCTTTGACAAGTTGTAACTTGCTAAGCTTAGAGATTAATCTCCAGTTAGCATGTCCCAACCTTCTGTGCCACAGCCATTTATTATCAGTCATTGACAGGAGGCAAAATACCTTCTGATCAGTCAGTTCTGAAAAATTGATCTTATAAACATTGTTCTTTCTCTTTCCCTTAAAAACTACAGATTGGTCATCTGTGTTGATTATTGTGCAGTTGTTCTTATTAAACAAGACATCATAACCACTATCACAAAATTGACTTATGCTAAGTAGGTTATGCCTTAGTCCATCTACAAACCACACATTATTGATTGAGACTGAGGAATTACCAATTGTTCTAGTACCAATGATTTTGCCAGTTTGGTTTCCTCCAAATCCCACAGTTCCTCCCTCTTTCATGGTCAGGGTTAGGAACATAGACTTTTCTCCCGTCATATGTCGCGAGCAGCCACTGTCCAGATACCAGGACTTCTGCTTTGTATTTCCTTTTAGACATATCTGCAGCATCAACAATTTGTGTCTTAGGTACCCATACTTTCATGGGTCCTCTTGGGATAGTCCTAGAAGTTCTGAATCTCTTTTGTGTACTCTGTCTGAATTTTTCTTTATCAGTCTTCTTCCAGACTTTGGGTTCAGAACCTTTAGTCTTAGAATGTGACTTAGTAAAAATAGCCTCCTTCCTCTGAAATCTAGGCTTTTGAGTTTCAGACTCTGTTTTCTTCAGAACCTGTTTGATAGGTTCTGATCTTTTCAGAATCTGTAACGTTGGAGCTTTTGATTTAGAGTCATTCGTGACCTTTGTCTTATGATTCTTAGGTTTTGACTTAGTCAACTCCTCTGAATTTAAAGACTTAGATTCCGAATGAGAAGCTTTTTCAGACTCAGACACAAAATGAGTTTTCAGACCTTCTTTGATGTTATCAGAACAAGGTTTCAGAATTACTTGACTAGAGTTTCCTCCTGTGAAACCAATTCCCTTTTTGTTGTTCTGATTTATGCTATAAATCATGGATGTAACTTTGGTTCTATCAATTCTTGTGTTAATAAACTCTTGAAAAGCAGCATCCTGCTCAGACAAGGTTTTATTATCACCCTTCTTAGTCATTGTTTTCAAATCGTTATTCTCTTGTTTTAAAGCATCCATTTCCGTCTTAGTTGATTCATGGAGTTTAAGCATCTTAATGTATCGTTGCTTAACTCTCCTCAACTCAGTGGATTGGTTTTCATAATGACAAAGAAGTTCTTTGAGAGAATCAATTAATTCAGATCTAGTGAGTTTAGAATATACCTCAGTTTCAGTTTCAGAATCTGTACTTGATTCAGCATCTGATGATTCTTCTTCATTATTAGCAGTAGCTACCAAAGCCAGAGCTATTTTAGCTTCATCTACAGCATCATCTTTGTCAGACTCAGACTCATTATCCAGATCTTCCCAAGTTGCCATCAAGCTCTTCTTGAATTGCTTCTTGAATTTGTTAGACTTGAAAAATGCTTTCTTTGATTTTTCCTTGGATTTTTCTTTCTGCAAGTCTGGACATTCAGCAATAAAGTGTCCAACCTTCTTGCAGTTAAAGCAACCTTTCTGATCTTCCTTTCTTGAGCTTTTGTGACTACTGCCTCTGTTCATAAACTTCTTGTTCTTCTTTGCGAGGTATTGTAATCTGTTGGTGAGCATAGCCATTTCTTGAACAATCTCAGAGTCTTCATCAGAATCTTCAGATGTAGATTCTTCTTCAGACTCCAAAGCCTTCAGAGCCTTACTTGACTTGCCTCTGGAATTTAGTGCAATGGACTTGGGCTTCTTGACAGGTTCATGCTCGTTAAGACCTATCTCATGACATTTCAAGGAGCTTATGAGATCTTCAACACTCAAGGTGTTTAAATCTTTAGCTTCCTCAATGGCTGTCACTTTTGGTCTCCACTTTGCAGGTAAACTTCTCAGAATCTTGTTCACATGATCAGACGTTACGTAGCTTTTCTTCAGAATCTGTAGTCCAGAAACAAGAGTCTGAAACCTTGAGTACATGGTCTCAATGTTTTCATCCTCCTTCATTCTAAACAACTCATACTGATGAACAAGCATAGTAGCCTTGGCCTCTCTGACTTTCTTGTTACCCTAATAAAGTGAGCACAATGAGGTGAACATAGCCTTTGTTGTTGGTTTGTCACTCATCTTTAAGTACTCTTTATGAGGCAAGGCAGCCACAAGAATGCCTCTGATCGTATGATGTTTCCTATAAAGCTTTTTCTGCTCAGGAGTGTGAGCTTTCCTATCAAGAGCAGCACCTTCTTCATCTAACCTCGGATCACCAACACCATCTTCAAGAACATCCCACAACTCTTCATCCATTCCCATGATGTGACTATACATCTTGGTCTTCCACCAAGAGAACATTTCAGGATCACCATTAAACATAGGAGGTTTGTTGTGATTGGAGGATCTTTCACTTTTGTTGTTGCCGTAGTCATAGTTTATAGTAGCTCCAGAACCAGAACCGGGACCAGATGCAGATGCAGAAGCTTCATCCCCAGACATGTTTTTCACCGATCGTTTACTGTAACACGGTTAAGTGCTAACTACAGAGCCGGAGCTCTGATACCAACTGAAGGTGGGAAAAACACAAGAAGGGGGGGTTGAATTGTGTTTTTAAAAAAAAAACGTTTCTTTCTTTCGAAAAAGCACTGTTCTCAGGATCAGAGTCTGAAGGAGATCAGAGTCTGAACAGAGTTCAGAGTTTAAGTTTGCAGCGGATATGAATAAGAGAGCAAGAGAAAGAAGAAGACACAAGCAATTTATACAGGTTCCTTCCACAATCCGGAAGTAGTCCTGTCCCCCTTGCACTTCCAAGGAGAGTTCCACTAAAATGTAATATCAAATTACAAGTTGCTCAAACACACAAGTAAGAGACTTCCTTTGCTCAATCACACAAGAAAGAGACTTCAATGCTCAAGGACAACTCCAAGAGACTTCTATACAATTACAGAGAATTGAAAAGAGATTTGAATACTTGATATACAATCAGAGGTATTCACAAAACAAAACGAAACAGAACAGACTCTGTTTTTCTTAGACACTTAGAAATTCTAAAATGTAAGCTTTTGTAAGAATTATCTAAGTTGTTGATGAGCAATGTTTGAGACTGTAGAAAAATGAAAGAATAGCCTTGTTCACGTGTATATATATTATCACATGTTCTTCAAGTCTTCATCCCTATTTATAGAGAATTTGAGAGACGTTGGGAATTGCCAGCTCATCACTTTTTCTTTACCGAAGCTGATTTGACACCTTGATCCTTTGCTTGATTTGAGGCTTGTACACTGAAATCAAATTCAAATCCATTCCACCAAAATATGGAAAAGTCTCTGCATTAGTTGCTGCTATTCTTGTCGTGTATAGCGGATACTGTGTAGAGTTGGTGGTTGTAGGAACAGGTGTAGGCATAGTGGTTGTACTTTTCGTACAATGTACTTTGTCAATGCTTTCTAGTGTCTGAAGAATCTTGGCTTCTGATGATTTTGCCTCTGAAAAACTGGCTTCTGATGACGTCATCTTCAGGAGCTCTTTCTTCAGACGCACTCTGCTTCTGACTTTTCAGGAGCGCTTTCAATCAGATGTTCTTCAAGCTTCAGTCTAAATTTCCTTTGCTCTTTAATTCACTCAGTTAGAACCTCTTATAAATAAATCTTTGTTAATGGTCCTGTACACTTGAATAAACTTTTAGCAATATCCAATTGATAATTTTTAATACCTTGTTATCATCAAAACTTAAGTGGTATACTTGTGAAACACCCTTTGTTCCAACAAAGCCTCTAAATCATCAACAACGTTGTTCTAGCGATTAACCTAGGTTCTGTAACACGTTTCTACAGCAATTACATCAATTCTCACATCAAATTCATCAAATTCATCAAAACCCTAGTTTATGAAACTCTCTCCAATTCTTCCCAATCCCTTAGCTAATCATAAACAGATGAATTACAGTTAACATTACCGAAGTTAGGCTCACCCTTACCTGGAAATTAAAGGAAATCACAGCTCTCTCCCTATAGCCTCTTGTTAACCCTTTTTCACCAAAAGTCTGTAACGCGTACTGACAAACTCCTTGACCTAATTTTCTTAAATACTTCCTCCCAACTTATCTTATTCTATCTCAACCATCACAACTCTTCCTATTTATAAATATAACCCCATCTCTAAAAATATATATTTTTTATAACAAATCTCTATTTTTCATATAAATATATATAAACACCACATATCTTATTTTATTAAACAATAAAATAAGCATCACGTCACAACATCACAAATACGTCGCATAATCACCAAAATCATATAATATATAATAATATACTATGTTCTCTAATAAAATAATTAAATAAATAAAGAGGGCGTTACACCGTTGGTCGGAATGGATGTAATCCTGGGGATAAATTGGTTGGAATACAATCACGTTCTTATTAATTGTTTTAGCAAGACGGTGCACTTTTCTTCTGGCGAGGAAGAGAGTGAAGCAGAGTTCTTATCTACTAAGCAGCTGAAGCAGTTGGAACGCGATGGAATTATGATGTTTTCTTTAATGGCGTTGTTATCTTTTGAGATGAACTGTTCACAATGGACATCCCACACAAAAGATTTATCCTTACACGTCAACTGCGTTAACGGAAGAGCCAACTTAGAAAATCCTTCTATGAATCTTCGGTAATAACCAGCTAAACCCAAAAAGCTTCTAATCTCTGTAACCGACTTAGGAGTCTCCCATTGTGATACCGCTTCAACTTTAGACGGATCCACTGCAACACCATTACCAGAAATAACATGGCCAAGAAAACTCACCTCTTTCAACCAGAATTCACACTTTGACAATTTGGCAAACAACTTTTTCTCTTTCAACATTTGCAAAGCAATCTTCAAATGTTCCGCATGTTCTTCTTCAGTCTTAGAGTATACCAAAATATCATCAATGAAAACCACAACAAAACGATCCAAATAAGCATGAAAGATTATGTTCATGTACTCCATAAATACACCAGGTGCATTAGTAACACCGAAAGGCATTACCGTATACTCATAATGCCCATAACACGTCCTAAATGCCGTCTTCTGCATATCTTCATCCTTCACTTTAATCTGGTGATAACCTGATCTCAAATCTATCTTGCTAAACACACGTGCACCTACTAACTGATCCATCAAGTCGTCAATTCTCGGAAGTGGATACCTATTCTTTATAGTTACTTTGTTCAACTGCCGATAATCAATACATAACCTCATACTGCCATCTTTCTTCTTTACTAGCAATACCGGCGCTCCCCAAGGTGAAACACTCGGTCTTACAAACTTCTTCTCAAGCAAATCCTCTAATTGTTTCTTCAGCTTCGCCAACTCAGAAGCTGACATACGATAAGGTGTCATGGACACAGGCTTCGTTCCAGGAATAAGATCAATCGAAAATTCAACTTCTCTTTCTGGAGGCACATCAGGAATTTCATCAGGAAAAACTTCTGGAAAGTCGCATACCACTTGTAGCCTATCGATCACTGCCTGATTCTCAATAGATAACGACGCCATTAAAGAAAACATCATAATTCCATCGCGTTCCAACTGCTTCATCTGCTTAGTAGATAAGAACTCTGCTCCACTCTCTTCCTCGGCTGAAGAAAAGTGCACCATCTTGCTAAAACAATTAATAAGAACGTGATTGTATTCCAACCAATTCATCCCTATGATTACATCCATTCTGACCAACGGTAAACAGACCAAGTCAATCTCAAAGTCACGACCAAACATAGACACAGGACATCTCAAACACACAAGAGAAGTAGTCACCGAACCCTTAGCTGGAGTTTCAACAACCATCTCCCCATTCATATCAGATACAACAAGATTCAACTTAGCAGCACAATCAAGAGCAATAAAATAATGCATAGCACCAGTATCAATAATAGCAACTAAAGGTATATTATCAAAATAACAAGTACCTCTGATCAAACGATCCTCATTCTCTGTCTGAGTACCAGTCATGGCAAAAACTCTCCCAATAGTCTGAGCCTTCTTAGGCTTATTGCATTGTGAACCAATGTGGCCCTCCTCCTCGCAGATAAAACACACAATGTCATCATGTTTGCACTCAGCAGTAGTATGCCCTTTCTTGCCGCAACGAAAACACCGTTTCACCTCTCCAGGACAAGCATTACTCTTATGGCCCTTCACACCACAAGTATAGAAGACAATCTCAGCAGGAGCATTTTTCTTAATAGGTCTGCTCTCATCATTAACTCTTTGTTTGCCCTTATCAGCAGGGGCACTGTAAGGCTTAGGACGACTCTATTGACCTTTACCTTTCCTCTCATTAACAACCTTGTAATGAGCTTTTGTATCCTCTTCGTAAATCCTGCAACTGCTCACCAGCTCGGAAAAATTAAAGATCTTCTGGTAACCAATTGCCCTCTTGATATCAGCACGTAACCCATTCTCGAATTTGATACATTTAGAAAATTCAGCAGTCTCAAGAGTATAATGTGGATAGAACTTAGCCAACTCCACAAACTTCGCAACATATTCAGTCACCGACATGTTCCCTTGCTTTAGCTCAAGGAACTCAATCTCCTTCTTCCCGCGAACATCTTACGGAAAGTATCTATCAAGGAACTCTCTCTTGAACACAGCCCAAGTAACCTCAGCACCATCCTGCTCCAGAATAGGTAGAAGACTAACCCACCAATCATCAGCTTCCTCAGCTAGCATGTGCGTACCAAAACACACCTTCTGCACCTCCATGCACTGCATAACTCTGAACACTCTCTCGATCTCCTTGAGCCACGTTTGGGCTCCATCAGGATCATATCTCCCTTTGAAGGTAGGAGGATGATTTCTCAGGAAGGTCTCTAACATACGGACCTCAGCATTCGCACCAGCATTCGCATTTGGCTGTTGTCCTACAGCTTGAGCAACAACTTCCAAAGCAGCAGCAATTGCAGCGTCGTTTCTTCCAGCCATTCTAAGTTCTCTACACAACAAACAACAATCAGCATGATACGTAATAACATATCAACTGACACAGAACACGACACGACTCTTCTACTTGGCCAGACGGACCGACCTGCTTTGATACCAATTGTAACACCCCGTTTTCCCGACATAAAAATTTCTTAAATAAATCAGAGTTAATCACATAACGGAGCGTCACATTTCACATAAATCTCATATATGAATAAATAACAATTTATTCTTTATCAAAACGTCTTAAACATAGCAGCGGAATCATAAAAAGTCTTGGCACACATGCCTCATCAAACGTCTCAGAAGGTTCATCTAAAAATAGTCTTATGAAATCATAAATGACATGCAAGGACTAGAAAAACATTTAACAAGTTTCCCCATCCCGTTACATATCAGAGCTCCTAAGATTCAACCGAGGAAAGTCCTCGCACGCTTGCACCTAATATTGGTTACCTGCTGATAGAAGTTTGGCAAGTGCACCAAATACTATCGAAGTAGTAAAATATCGATCCCACGAGGATTGTTTTTAATCGCAATAAGTTAATTCCGTTATGCAATAGGATGTTAAAAAGGTTATATTTGTTTTGCCACTAGGCGGTAGATTTGTTTGTTTTAATAACAAAAATAACAAAAGGATAAAAGTTGTTTAAGAAAATATAGAGAGAGATGAGATCGGATCGTCGAATCCTCTATGTTTCCCCTAATTGGTTACTGTACTCTATTCCTATTAATGGTTCTTTAAGTCCCACGATAGTTAACAAAATAGCCCTAATCAATCCCTTGAGTTAGGACCCTCTTCTTAAACTACAACCCCTAATTCCTTAGGTGGTCTAATAATTCTTGAAGGTTTAAACACGTTAACCTAATATCACTAGTAAACGATTATCCATTCCTAGACTAACCATGTTTATTAGAACAATTCAATTAGGTCTAAGTTGAAAGCTAGGGTTAGTAGTCATTCATTCTCACGAAAACATATTTATATTTGATCAGGATATAAAAAGCATTAAGAACAATTGAATTGAATAAAGACTTAAATAATCATTAATATGGAATAGAGTTTCATCACAGCAACATAAGATCAACTAGGGTTTACACAAAATCATCTCGGATCCAATCTCTAAGAGATTTAGCTACTCATAACAATGTTTACAAATAGCATAATCAATTGAATCATTAAAACATACATGTAACTGGTAAAAGGATGAAGAAATCGTCCTCCTTGCAGTCGCCTTGATGTCAAAGTCGCACTTTGCTCTCCAAGATTCGTAACCCTTGTTTTCGGAAAAGACTTCAGCTTAAATAGGCCCAGAAATTCGCCCAAAACGTGTCACGTTTTAAGTCAAACGTGTCACGTTTTTTCCTTCAGTAGCAAGTAACCAAATTAGGGTTTCACAAAACGTGTCACGTTTTTGCCAACGTGACACGTTCTTCTTTCTTCTCAAAACATGCTCTCTGACTTGTGAAAACGTGTCACGTTTTTTAGCAAGCGTGACACGTTTTTGTGACTTGCACCATTCTTCAGTTTTCTTGCTTTTTCTTGCTTTTCATGCGTTTCTTGCTGCTTAAGTTGCTTTGTGACTCCATAAAATGATAAAATACACATAGAAATTACGTAATGACAGCATGTCATCACCTGCAAGTTACCCTTACGAAGAGCAACATTTCCAAGTAGAAGGGGTGAGATTCACAAAACAATAATATTAAACATATAATTCAATAATTATAGTTAACAACAAATCATCACATAAATACGTCGCAACAAACATCATCTAGCATCACAAGCATCATCATAAACATCTTAAACAACTTGACTCGACAATGCAACTTCACTTGACTATGCAACTCTAACATCTTAAATGCATGTGGTACCAATCCAGGGCATAAGCCCTCGTCGCTTTGAGCATAAATATACTCCCAGGGCATAAGCCCTCGTCGCTAGTGAGCAAAAGCTCTAGGGCATGAGCCCTTGTCGCTGGTGAGTAAAAACTCCAGGGCATAAGCCCTCATCTCTGAATGAGTATGCATGGACTCAACATCTTATAACTTAAACAAGTTAAACATCTTAAACGTCTCAACATTGATGAAAATAATGGGTGTTAATTTCTCTTTCGATTCGTATATTTTGTGTGTTTTCGTGTGAATTTTCTTGTATGATTTTTGATCCGAAATTTGTCATGTGATGTTGATGTTTGGCACTTAATTTTATGATGAATTTACCTCTGATTTTGTGCTAATTCATCCAATTGTGTTAGTTGATCTTTGTTTACAATTTTTGCAATATGTTCAATTGTGTTAGTTGATTTTTGTTTACAATCTTTTGCAATACATCCAATTGTGTTAGTTGATTTTTTCTTCTTTTGTTTAAAATTTTGGCACTATTTTCGATTCTTGTTAAGTTTGATCTTTGTTTACACTCTTGCAATATTTTCAATCTTGTTAGTTTAATTGATTAGCTTTTGCCTTACAAGTTGGTATGCTAGTTTCTAACTTTGCAAAGATTATTCTTTTTTAGTTCCTTGCTTTGTAAATAATGTTAGTTTGCATGCATTTTTCTTTCCATCCTTTCATACCCTATCATTATCTTTCTTTGCTTAATATTTTACTACCATTTCATATTGCTTCACTAACCATTTTATGTTTCATGCATATTGAAAGCTCCATTTCATCTCCATTCTCTAAGTTTAGGTTATATTCAATTTCTCAATGTTTAGGTAGTTCCTCTATTTTAATTTCTTGCAAGACCATAGAATGTAAACTAGGGCCAATGTAAAGGACAATGGACACTATAATGATGTACACCGACACACGCACCGACACGCACACACGTTGTATGATCTAACGCTAGGTGTATGTTTAGGAAGCGCGAAACTTAGAAAAAATCATTTTTCAAAAAGTGTTAACAATTCTATCACTTGAAAACCTTTTTTCAATAAACCTTGGAGTCAAAACTCCATTGTATTTTCCTTCTTTTTCTTAATCAAACCCAAATGAAAATAATCCATACTTAGACTTTTTTTGTAAATAATTGATCAACCTCACCGCTTTATTTTCTCAAGCCTTTACGGCCTCTTTCTTTTCTTCAAAACTACTTTCAAAAACTAAAATCAATCAAAACCCACAAAGCTTTTCGAGAGAGAACTACATGGAGTTTGATCCCTTAAAAGGGTATGTAGGCAAGAGGTCAAAACCTCTCCAAGTCCAATAAAAAATAAATCCAAACACTTCTTATCCCCATTCTTAAAAACAACTTTTTTCAAATAAATAGCATTTAAAATAAAGCGTAAAAGATAAATCTAGAAAAACGGCTCCTATAGAGTACTATAGTCGTTGCAGGTGCCTAACACCTTCTCGTAGCAAAAATTGCCCCGAACTTAGAATTTCTAAGGGTTTTCTCAATTTTACCCTTCCCCAAAAAAAATAGAGACATCAATGATTGAAAGGTTCAAGCCTAATTAATGATTTGACACCCGAAAATCGCGATGACAGAAATGGCGACTTCACTGGGGACTTTAGGGCTACGCCTAGTTTTTCATGCTTTATGTTTTACGCTTTACTTTATTGTTATATGTAATTATTTTCATGCAACGTGTGGGGTGAGAATATCAAAAGTCCTACACCCGGGCTGAGTGAACTTAAGATTAGGAAGAGATATAATCGACAATCCAGTCCGGGGGTTGCCTCGTGTATTGGGTTACACGATCAATCTCACGTAGCTGAGGCATTTTGGGGGTGATGTTGTCGGCGTGTGTTGTCATGCTTAGGCACTTTACTTCCAATTGACCGATGAGGCTATGGACTGTAGTTACCAAACCCATCTTTGGCCTTTTTTTAAGACGTAGTGCGGTGGCTAAACCGAGCGTTGTCTCGAAATTTAGTCGTCACGCGATACTACACTCTAACTAGACCTTCTTACAAATAATCATGGAACGGGCGTCGCCTTGTGCTACTATGATATGCGTAAGAGAGGTTGCAGTTTGGGAACCTTATTAGAACCATGGTTACTACTATCAAAGCCCTAGTCTCACCGGACACCGTGTCCATCCGCGGCTCCACAACTGTGAACCTTAGCCCACCGTGATTTCTTTAACCAAAATCATGCATACATGCATTCATGCATAAACTTTTTTTCATGCATTTATCGAAAGGTCTAGACAAATTGAAAACTTTGTAAACATTCCAGGTATGAAGAAGACTAAGTCTTACAAATTCAAGGAAGTCGATTTGGTTAGCTTAAGGGAGTTGGCACTCAAGGTCAAGAATCCGACTAGGTTTCGTCTCCGATACGGTGGTTTGCTTACTATTCTCCGGACTAATGTGGAAGAGAAGTTGGTGCACACTCTGGTGCAATTCTATGATCCGGTCTTCCGTTGCTTCACTTTCCCGGATTTCCAGTTAGTTCCTACACTTGAGGCTTATTCTAGTTTGTTGGGTTTACCTGTAGCCGAGAAGACACCTTTCACGGGCCCCGGAGCTCCTCTTACTCCTTTGGTGATTGCTAAGGATCTTTATCTCAAGACTTCCGATGTGTCCAAGAATCTCATTACCAAATCTCACATCCAGGGTTTCACTTCGAAGTACTTATTCGAGCGGGCTAATCTCGAATCTACTTGTCAGGACACTCTTGAGGCTATTCTTGCACTACTTATCTACGGGCTCCTTCTCTTCCTGAATCTCGACAACTTCATAGACATGAATGCTATTGAGATTTTCCACTCCAAGAATCCGGTTCCTACTTTGTTAGCTGACACGTACCACGCCATCCATGATCGGACCCTCAAAGGTCGTGGATATATTCTTTGTTGTGTGCCTCTCCTATATAGGTGGTTTATTTCTCACCTTCCGAGTTCTTTCCATGCCAACTCGGAGAATTGGTCTTATTCGCAGCGGATTATGGCTCTCACTCCCGATGAGGTGGTTTGGATTACTCCGGCAGCTCGAGTCAAGGAGATCATTACTGGTTGTGGAGACTTCCTCAATGTACCTCTTCTCGGTACACGGGGAGGAATCAACTACAATCCTGAGTTAGCCATGAGGCAGTTTGGTTTCCCCATGAGAGCAAAGCCCATCAATCTTGTTACATCCCAGGAGTTCTTCTACTATTCCAATGCTCCCACCGGGCAAAGGAAAGCTTTTATAGATGCTTGGTCTAGGGTTCGAAGGAAAGATGTGAAGCATTTGGGTGTGAGATCCGGTATCGCTCATGAGGCCTATACTCAGTGGGTGATAGATCGAGCCGAAGAGATTGGCATGCCTTATCCTGCTATGAGGCATGTGCCCGCGTCTGTTCCGTCCAGGCCATTACCTTTGCTCCCCGCAACCCAGGAGATGTATCAGGAGCATTTAGCTATGGAGAGTTAGGAGAAGCGAGCATGGAAAGCCCGATACAATGAAGCCGAGAACTTGATTTTGACTTTGGATGGTAGAGATGAGCAGAAAGATCATGAGAATCGGGTGTTGAAAAGAGAGCTAGCCAAAGCTAGGAAGGAGCTTGAGGAAAAAGATAAGCTGCTTATGAGGGATTCCAAGAGAGCTAGAGGTCGTCGGGAATTCTATGCCAGATACTGCAGTTCGGCTCCGGAGTCTGATTCTGAGGATTACCCTGTCACTCCATAGGCTTAGATGATTATGTTGTTTGTATTATGTTTTGAGACCCACTCCCCTTGGCTTAACATTCCAAAACGATTTATCTCTACAGCTTTCTAGTCTCTTCATTCTTTCCTAATAATGTTTACAAGATTTCTAATTCGTCTAAGAGATCCTTTCGATAACCAAAAAGAGTCATTTTTTTGCATCTGCATTTGTACATATCATGCATCATATGCATCATTCATCGGTCACGAAAAACTTCCAAGTGCTCATTGCCTCCTGGTTCTTCTGCCGCAGTGTGAAAAGTGGCTCGTGCTCGAAAGATTGATCAACCTGCCAGAGTTCATCAGACTAGACAATACAGAAGAAGGAATCAGGTAGCCATGGAAGAAGAAAACGCACAGCTCCGTACCGAATTGGCTTCTTTAAGGGAAGAGCTGGCTAAAGCTCACGATGTTATGACTGTTCTGCTGGCTGCCCAGGAACAACCAGCCTCGTCTGCTCCAGAGACCACTGAGGCAATTCCAACAGCATCTCTTGATGACCGCTTTGCTATGCCGAGGGGATACCCATACGGACTCCCACCTTTCTTTGCTCCTGATACTGCAGCAGGTACTTCTGGTGCTGCCAATGGTAACCAAATCCCCATCCCAGAGCGTGCCTCTCTCCACACTACTCTGCCTCAATCAACGGTCTTCACCGACCCAATCGTACATTCTATGCCTCAAAACACCAACACCGATACTCACCATGGGAAGTCTCCTATAACCGGAACTATGGAAGAAAGGATGGAGGAACTTGCTAGAGAACTCCGTCGTGAAATCAAAGCTAACCGTGGAAGTGGTGATCTTGTCAAGACTCACGATCTCTGCCTAGTACCAAGGGTAGATGTCCCTAAAAAGTTCAAAGTCCCAGAATTCGACCGATACAATGGACTGACTTGTCCTCAGAATCATATCATCAAATACGTCCGGAAGATGGCTAACTACTCAGACAATGATTCGCTCATGATCCACTGTTTCCAAGACAATTTGATGGAGGACGCTGCAGAATGGTATACTGGTCTGAGTAAAGATGACATTCGTACCTTCGATGATTTGGCTGCCGCTTTCAAGAGTCACTATGGGTTTAATACCAGATTGAAGCCAAACAGGCAATTTCTCAGATCCCTCTTCCAGAAGAAAGATGAAAGCTTCCGTGAGTATGCACAAAGGTGGAGGGGGGCAGCCGCCCGTATTACCCCTGCTCTAGATGAAGAGGAAATGACACAGACGTTTCTGAAGACGCTGAAGAAAGACTGTGTTGAAAGGATGATCATTGCTGCTCCGAGTAACTTCTCCGAGATGGTCACCATGGGAACCCGCCTAGAAGAAGCTGTCAGAGAAGGTATCATTGTGTTCGAAAAGGGTGAATCCTCCACAAACGCGCCAAAGAAGTATGGCAATGGCCATCACAAGAAGAAAGAGACAGAAGTCGGGATGGTATCTACCGAGACCAATCAATCCGTGGCCGCCGTTGCTCCCATCAATGCTACTCAACTGCCTCTGTCATACCAATACATGCAATACGCCCAACATCCGTTCTTTCCACCATTCTACCATCAGTATCCTCTACCACCGGGCCAGCCTCAGGTCCCTGTCAACGCCATCGCTCAGCAAGTGCAACAACAGCCACCGGTTCAACAACAACCACAACAGCAGCAAGGCCATCAGGCCCGACCATCTTTTGTAACACCCCAATTTCCCGTCTTAAAAATTTCATTAAATAATCATATAAAATCAGAGTACTTCTCAAAGGAGTGTCACATTTCTTCTTTAAAAACAACTTGGATAATAATTTATCAAATTACAAAAAACATTCAATTAAGCAGCGGAATTCAAATAGTCTCATCTCATAAATAGTCTTGGCTTAAAAGCCATCAAACGTCTCAAAACATTATTATTTCAACATCACTGAAAGTCAACATTTAATCAAACATGATACATAAAGGAATAGACTCTACAAAAGACCCCATCCCGTTACGTATCAGAGCAACCCTACTTCACACATCCTCGCAACAACGCATCTAAGACTGGGTACCTGCACTTGCCCACAAGGCGGCAATTCCAACAGAAGGGGTGAGATTCACAACAATAATATTAATATATAAGTCAAACGTCAAGATTAACAAATCATAAATCCAACTCATCACATATACACTATAGCACATCATAGCATCATCATAAGCATCATCATAACAACATCATATCAAGTATCAACGTCTCAAAACATCATCTCATATATGTCACAATTGACTCGACTAAATGCAACACCTAACGTCTCAACATCATGCATGTGGTACCATATGATTATAGCATTAATATGCTTCACCGTCGCTTTGAGCAAATGCTCCACCGTCGCTTTGAGCATAAAGCTCCACCGTCTCATATATATGCAAATGCATGGACTCGTCGTTTAACGACTTAATACACCGTCGCAAGACCATCATTCATAATACAAAACTGACACATGCAGGTATAATAGTTACATGGCAGAACATCATCTCATCAATCATATACATCGCAACACGCATCTTCATCATAATCACATATCATCATATTTAATCATCACTTATATTCAACCATATGTCATTTATCAACAGCTCAAGTAAATCATCAGCAATCATCTTTACAGCATACAGTAAAGGGTATAAAACCTCACTAACACTACCCAAAGGGCTCCTCTCAAAGTCCCATGCGAAACAGATCGCAAAACAACAAACAGTCCTGAACCATCTAACTCGCCACGGCGAGTGCATCTACTCGCCACAGGCGAGTACTCACATCAGCTCACTCGCCAAAGGCGAGTTGGGGGCGAGCTGGAGGCGAGAAATACTGGGTGCTTCGGCCTTTTTGACATTTTTCACCAAAATCCTCATTTTTAAGCTCTCTAAATCAAATTTGACCAAACCAACTTCACAGGTCATCTCTATAAATATAAGGGCACTCAAAACCATCTAAAGTTTGGCAAAAATCCTAAGTTTAAGGGTCAAGCTCGCCACGGCGAGCTATACTGCTCGCCTCGCGAGCGATAAGGTTGTACTCGCCACGGCGAGTAGTCACTCGCCACGGCGAGTAGTCACTCGCCACAGGCGAGCGATCTCAGAACCACTACGGGTTCACTCCAATTCTCACCAATTCATCCCAAATCTCTCATGTTAGGCTTCTAATTCATCAGCAATATTGTCCTAGGGGATAATCTAGGTTCTGTAACACATTTCTACACCAATTCACAGCCATCTCACGTCAAATTCACTAAATTCATCATAACCCTAATTCACAAAACTCACCTCAATTCTTCCCCAAACCCTAAGCTAATCAAAACAGATGATTCATGATTAATACTACTGAAGTTAGGCTCACCCTTACCTGGAAATTATGCAGAAAATCGCAGCCTAGCTTCCTCCTTGTTCAACCGTTCTTTCTCTCCAAACCAAAAGTCTGATAACGCGTTCTCAAAAATTTCCTTTCTTAACCTACTTCTCTTATATACTCCCTCCCAACTTAATTAATTCCCTCTTAACCCACACAACTCTTCTTAATTATAAATATAACCCCATCTCTTAAAATTCTATCTTTTTCCACCAAATCTATTTATTTACCAAATAAATATTCATATAAACATCACTAATATTATTTTATTAAACAATAAAATAATAATACGTCACACGTCACAAATACGTCACAAAACCATCAAATCCATATAATATATAAACATATACCATATCATCTAATAAAATAATTAAATAATTAAAGAGGGCGTTACAACTCTCCCCCTCTTAAAGGATTTTCGTCCTCGAAAATTTACCTCGCTCAAACAACTCTGGATAGGATTCCAGCATCTTACTTTCTAGCTCCCAAGTCAAGCTTTCACCCGTCGCTCCGTCCCAAACAACTCTCACAAGAGGTATCTCCTTGCCTCTCAACGTCTTTGTCTTTCGATCATCAATCCTCACGGGTAAGGTCTCAACCGTAAGGTTGTCCCTAACTTGCACATCATCGCTTTGGATCACATGAGACGGATCCGGAACATACTTCCTCAGCTGAGATACATGAAAAACATCATGTAAATTCGACAAGTGCGGTGGTAATCCAACACGATACGCCACCGGTCCAATCCTTTCTGAAATCTGATACGGTCCAATAAACCTCGGAGTCAACTTCTTCGATTTCAAAGCACGTCCAACACCCGTCATAGGAGTCACTCTCAGGAACACATGATCCCCCTCTTGGAACTCAAGGTCCTTTCTACGCTTATCATGATAACTCTTTTGTCGACTCTGCGACGCTTTCATCTTTTCTTGGATCATTCTCACCTTCTCAGTAGTCTGTTGAACGATCTCTGGTCCTAAGACCACTCTTTCACCCGACTCAAACCAGCACAACGGAGTCCTGTATCTCCGACCATACAAAGCGTCAGACGGTGCCATTCCAATACTTGAATAGTAACTGTTGTTGTACGTGAACTCTATCAATGGAAGATGACTATCCCAAGCTCCTCCCTGCTCAAGTACACAAACCCTCAACAAGTCCTCCAACGACTGAATCGTCCTCTCCGACTGACCATCTGTTTGCGGATGATAAGCCGAACTCAACCTCAACTGAGATCCTAACGCCTCTTGCAAACTCTTCCAAAATCTAGAAGTAAATCTTGGATCCCTATCTGATACGATACTCGAAGGAACACCATGCAGCTTTACTATCTCTTTAACATAAATTTTCGCCAACTGAGCTACAGGAAAGGTAATGTTGATCGGTAGAAAGTGAGCAGACTTCGTCAATCTATCAACAATTACCCAAATAGCATCGTTCCCTCTAGGAGTATTGGGCAAACTCGTCACAAAATCCATGGATATACTATCCCATTTCCATTCTGGCACATCTAAAGATACCATCATACCAGTCGGCTTCTGATGCTCAATCTTCGACTTTTGACAAACCAAGCAAGAATACACAAATTGTGCCACATCGCGTTTCAAACCAGACCACCAAAACAGCCTCTTTAAGTCATGATACATCTTCGTAGCTCCCGGGTGAATACTCAAGCTACTCCTATGACTCTCTTCAAGAATCATCTTCTTAATCTCTTCATTGTCAGGAATGCAAATCCTTCCTCGGAATCTCAACACTCCTTGATCATCGACCTTAAAGTCACCATCCACAGTCTCATTATTAGCAATTAACAAGTCTACAAACTTGACATCTTCTTTTTGTGCTTCTTTGATATGCTTCAGGAAATCATTATCAATTCTCAACATTCCCAGTTTTATGCTCTGAGGTGTTCTTTCACACACCAAACTCAAGTCTCTAAACTGTTCCAACAATTCAAATTCTTTCACCATCAACGCGGACATATGCACAGTTTTCCTACTCAGGGCATCTGCAACCACGTTTGCCTTACCAGGATGGTAATTCAAACCAAAATCATAATCCTTAAGTAACTCAAGCCACCTCCTCTACCTCATATTCAACTCTTTCTGATCAAATAAATATCTCAAACTCTTATGATCACTGAATACTTCAAACCTTGAACCATACAAGTAATGTCTCCATATTTTCAATACGAAGACCACTGCTGCCAACTCTAAGTCATGCGTCGGGTAATTCTTCTCATGAATTCTCAATTGTCTTGAAGCATAGGCCACTACCTTACCTTCTTGCATAAGCACACCTCCTAAACCCAACTTGGACGCATCACAATATACCACAAAAGGTTCATCGGGCTTTGGCAAAATCAAAACTGGAGCCGTCGTCAGACGCTTCTTCAATTCATTGAAACTATTCTCACAATGTACATCCCACACAAAAGACTTACCCTTACACGTCAACTGCGTTAACGGAAGAGCCAATTTAGAAAATCCTTCTATAAACCTCCTGTAATAACCAGCTAGTCCCAAAAAGCTTCTAATCTCCGTAACCGACTTAGGCGTCTCCCATTGCGATACCGCTTCAACTTTTGACGGGTCAACCGCAATACCTTCACCAGAAATAACATGGCCAAGAAAACTTACTTCATTTAGCCAGAAATCGCACTTAGACAGTTTAGCATACAGCTTCTTTTCCTTCAGCACTTGCAATACAATCTTCAAATGCTCTGCATGCTCAGCTTCAGTCTTAGAATAGATCAGAATATCATCAATAAAAACCACAACAAATTGATCCAAGTACTCATGAAAGATTCTGTTCATATATTCCATAAACACACCAGGCGCATTAGTAACACCGAAAGGCATCACCTTATATTCATAATGACCATAACGCGTCCTAAAGGCCGTCTTCTGCATATCTTCATCCTTCACCTTAATCTGATGGTAACCTGACCTCAAGTCAATCTTGCTAAATACCTTTGCACCCACTAACTGATCCATCAAGTCGTCAATCCTCGGAAGTGGGTACCTATTCTTGATCGTCACCTTGTTCAGTTGTCTGTAATCAATACACAGCCTCATACTGCCGTCTTTCTTCTTCACAAGCAACACTGGAGCTCCCCATGGTGAAACACTAGGTCTCACAAACTTCTTCTCAAGCAAGTCTTCCAACTGTTTCTTCAACTCTGCTAACTCAGAAGCAGACATACGATAAGGTGCCATCGACACCGGCTTCGTTCCAGGAACAAGGTCAATAGAGAACTCAACTTCTCTCTCCGGAGGCACATCTGGAATCTCATCAGGGAAAACTTCAGGAAATTCCTTCACAACAGGCAGCCCATCAATTACAGCTTGGTTCTCCAAAGATAACGAAGCCATCAGCGAAAACATCAACATCCCATCACGTTCTAGTTGCTTCAGCTGCTTAGAAGATAGAAACTCTGCGCCCCACTCTTCTTCGACAGAAGAAAAATGCACCGTCTTTCTAAAACAGTTGATAAGAACTCGGTTGTATTCTAGCCAGTTCATACCCAGAATCACATCCATACCACTTAAAGGTAGGCACACTAAATCCATCACAAAGTCACGGCCAAACATAGTTAAAGGACCATTCAAGCATACGAGAGAAGTAGTCACCGAACCCTTAGCTGGAGTCTCGACAACCATCTCTCCATTCATATCAGAAACATCAAGACCCAAAGCAGAAACACAATCTAAAGCAACAAAACTGTGCGTAGCACCAGTATCAATAATAGCAACTAAAGGAGTATTATTAATATAGCAAGTACCTCTGATCAAACGATCATCATTCTCAGTCTGAGTGTCGGTCAATGCAAACACTCTCCCAGTAGTCTTAGTCTTCTTGGGTTGCTTACACTGCGAACCAATGTGTCCTTGCTCATTGCAGTTGAAACACACAACATCATCAAACTTGCAGTCACTAGTAATATGCCCTTTTTGACCACAACGGTAACACCTCTTCACCTCAACAGTACATGCATTGCTCTTATGGCCTTTCTCGCCACAAGTGTAACAAGTAATCTCAGCAGGAGCAGTCTTCTTCTGGGGCCTCCTCTCATCATTTACTCTTTGCTTCCCTTTATCTCTAGGGGCATCATAAGGTTTAGGGCGACTCTGCTGGCCCTTAGCTTTCCGATCATTCACTACCTTGTAGTGAGCTTTAGTATCCTCCTCATATATCCGACAGCTACTCACCAACTCAGAAAAGTCGCGGATCTTCTGATAACCGATAGCCCTCTTGATATCAGCGCGCAACCCGTTCTCAAACTTGATGCATTTTGAAAATTCAGCAGTCTCGGGTGCATAATGCGGGTAGAACTTAGCCAACTCCACAAACTTGGCCGCATACTCGGTCACCGACATGTTCCCTTGCTTAAGCTCCAGGAACTCGATCTCTTTATTTCCACGAACATCTTCTGGAAAGTATCTATTAAGGAACTCCCTCGTGAAAATAGCCCACGTCACCACAGCTCCATCTTGCTCCAAAATAGGTAGGAGACTAACCCACCAATCGTCGGCCTCCTCCGCTAGCATGTGCGTACCAAACCGCACCTTCTGAACATCGTCACGTTGCATGACCCTGAAGATTCTCTCAACTTCCTTGAGCCACGTCTGAGCTCCATTAGGATCATAACGCCCCTTGAAGGTAGGCGGGTGATTCCTCAGAAACGTCTCTAACATTCTCGTCCCGTCATTTCCACCAGCATTGTTCTGATTACCCACAGCGTTAGCCATTGCTTCCAAAGCAGCAGCAAGAGCAGCATCGTTTCTACCAGCCATCTAGTTCTCTGGAAACAAACATAAGTCAGAATAATACAATAATACTATTCTAACTCTAATACAACGTCACTCGACTCTCTAATTGGCCGGACGGACCGACCTGCTCTGATACCAATTGTAACACCCCAATTTCCCGTCTTAAAAATTTCATTAAATAATCATATAAAATCAGAGTACTTCTCAAAGGAGTGTCACATTTCTTCTTTAAAAACAACTTGGATAATAATTTATCAAATTACAAAAAACATTCAATTAAGCAGCGGAATTCAAATAGTCTCATCTCATAAATAGTCTTGGCTTAAAAGCCATCAAACGTCTCAAAACATTATTATTTCAACATCACTGAAAG
Organism: Medicago lupulina; assembly: GCA_958299785.1. Taxonomy (NCBI): domain Eukaryota; kingdom Viridiplantae; phylum Streptophyta; class Magnoliopsida; order Fabales; family Fabaceae; genus Medicago; species Medicago lupulina. The sequence goes on from OY283143.1 coordinate 37,273,403, forward strand.
TCAACATTTAATCAAACATGATACATAAAGGAATAGACTCTACAAAAGACCCCATCCCGTTACGTATCAGAGCAACCCTACTTCACACATCCTCGCAACAACGCATCTAAGACTGGGTACCTGCACTTGCCCACAAGGCGGCAATTCCAGCAGAAGGGGTGAGATTCACAACAATAATATTAATATATAAGTCAAACGTCAAGATTAACAAATCATAAATCCAACTCATCACATATACATTATAGCACATCATAGCATCATCATAAGCATCATCATAACAACATCATATCAAGTATCAACGTCTCAAAACATCATCTCATATATGTCACAATTGACTCGACTAAATGCAACACCTAACGTCTCAACATCATGCATGTGGTACCATATGATTATAGCATTAATATGCTTCACCGTCGCTTTGAGCAAATGCTCCACCGTCGCTTTGAGCATAAAGCTCCACCGTCTCATATATATGCAAATGCATGGACTCGTCGTTTAACGACTTAATACACCGTCGCAAGACCATCATTCATAATACAAAACTGACACATGCAGGTATAATAGTTACATGGCAGAACATCATCTCATCAATCATATACATCGCAACACGCATCTTCATCATAATCACATATCATCATATTTAATCATCACTTATATTCAACCATATTTCATTTATCAACAGCTCAAGTAAATCATCAGCAATCATCTTTACAGCATACAGTAAAGGGTATAAAACCTCACTAACACTACCCAAAGGGCTCCTCTCAAAGTCCCATGCGAAACAGATCGCAAAACAACAAACAGTCCTGAACCATCTAACTCGCCACGGCGAGTGCATCTACTCGCCACAGGCGAGTACTCACATCAGCTCACTCGCCAAAGGCGAGTTGGGGGCGAGCTGGAGGCGAGAAATACTGGGTGCTTCGGCCTTTTTGACATTTTTCACCAAAATCCTCATTTTTAAGCTCTCTAAATCAAATTTGACCAAACCAACTTCACAGGTCATCTCTATAAATATAAGGGCACTCAAAACCATCTAAAGTTTGGCAAAAATCCTAAGTTTAAGGGTCAAGCTCGCCACGGCGAGCTATACTGCTCGCCTCGCGAGCGATAAGGTTGTACTCGCCACGGCGAGTAGTCACTCGCCACGGCGAGTAGTCACTCGCCACAGGCGAGCGATCTCAGAACCACTACGGGTTCACTCCAATTCTCACCAATTCATCCCAAATCTCTCATGTTAGGCTTCTAATTCATCAGCAATATTGTCCTAGGGGATAATCTAGGTTCTGTAACACATTTCTACACCAATTCACAGCCATCTCACGTCAAATTCACTAAATTCATCATAACCCTAATTCACAAAACTCACCTCAATTCTTCCCCAAACCCTAAGCTAATCAAAACAGATGATTCATGATTAATACTACTGAAGTTAGGCTCACCCTTACCTGGAAATTATGCAGAAAATCGCAGCCTAGCTTCCTCCTTGTTCAACCGTTCTTTCTCTCCAAACCAAAAGTCTGATAACGCGTTCTCAAAAATTTCCTTTCTTAACCTACTTCTCTTATATACTCCCTCCCAACTTAATTAATTCCCTCTTAACCCACACAACTCTTCTTAATTATAAATATAACCCCATCTCTTAAAATTCTATCTTTTTCCACCAAATCTATTTATTTACCAAATAAATATTCATATAAACATCACTAATATTATTTTATTAAACAATAAAATAATAATACGTCACACGTCACAAATACGTCACAAAACCATCAAATCCATATAATATATAAACATATACCATATCATCTAATAAAATAATTAAATAATTAAAGAGGGCGTTACATCTTTCCCTCTGATACCAATGTTATATGCTGAATTGCTTCCAACTCTACTGCACAAAGGGTATTGCACGACCAGGCCCGGCAAGCCTCCGCCCAACCCATTACCTCCTCGGTTTCGTTCTGACCTCAGGTGCGATTTTCATCAAGGCGCTCTAGGCCACGATGTGGAAGGATGTTACGCTTTGAAGTATATTGTGAAGAAACTGATGGACCAAGGAAAGTTGTCTTTCGAGAACAATGTCCCGCATGTGCTCGATAATCCGCTCCCAAATCACGTTGCCGTGAACATGATTGAAGCATACGAAGAAACTCCCCGCCTTGATGTTCGTAATGTTGCAACCCCTCTAGTACCGCTGCATGTCAAGTTGTGCCAAGCCTCTTTGTTTAACCATGACCATGCCGCTTGCAATGGGTGTCTTCAAAATCCTATGGGCTGTGACGTAGTTCAGAACGACATCCAGAGCCTTATGAATGATAACTATCTGATAGCCAGCGACGTTTGTGTGATTATGCCAGTATTCCATGATACCCCCATTAGGAGCACGCCTTCGAAAGAGAATGTTGAACCTCTAGTGATAAGGCTACCTGGGCCAGTGCCCTTTGTTTCCACAAAAGTCGTTCCCTACAAGTATAATGCAACCATGATTGAGAACGGGGTAGAAGTGCCTCTGGTATCCCCAGCTGTAGTGAGCAACATCGCCGAAGAGACGACAACTCTGAGGAGCAGTAGAGTCTGTCCCCCTTTGTTCCAAAAGAAGACAGCCGCGCCCACCACGGCTCTGGTTGACCAAACAACTCCACTTCCAGTTCCTCCTGTGGCTAAAGATGTTAGCCGGCCAGGTCAGTCTATTGAAGATTCTAATTTGGACGAAATCCTGAAGATAATCAAGAGAAGTGACTACAAGATCGTGGATCAGCTGTTGCAAACCCCGTCAAAGATATCTATCCTATCTTTGCTCCTAAGCTCTGAAGCCCACAGGAATATCTTGCTAAAAGTGTTGGAGCAGGCATACGTCGACCACGAGGTCACGGTGGACCAGTTTGGTGGTATAGTGGGAAATATCACCGCTTGCAGTAATCTCTGGTTTAGCGAAGACGAGTTCCCCGAAGCAGGGAAGCATCATAATTTGGCCCTACACATCTCTATGAATTGCAAAACTGACATGCTGTCAAACCTATTGGTAGATACCGGCTCATCCCTTAATGTAATGCCCAAATCCACTCTAGACCAGCTAAGCTATCAAGGAGCCCCTTTGAGGAGAAGCACTTTCCTGGTCAAGGCCTTCGACGGATCCCGTAAGAACGTTCTCGGTGAAGTGGATATTCCTATGACCATTGGCCCTGAAACATTTCTGATCACTTTCCAAGTCATGGACATCGATGCTTTCTATAGTTGTCTTCTCGGAAGGCTGTGGATACATGAGGCCGGCGCGATTACCTCCACTCTTCACCAAAAGCTGAAATTTGTGAGGAATGGTAAACTTGTTACTGTACATGGAGAAGAAGCATACTTGGTCAGTCAATTGTCATCATTCTCTTGTATTGAAGCAGGGTCTGCTGAAGGGACTGCATTTCAAGGTTTGACTGTTGAAGGTACGGAGCCCAAGAAGGTCGGTGCTGCTATGGCTTCTTTGAAGGACGCACAGAAGGCTGTCCAGGAAGGACGGGCCGCCGGTTGGGGCCAGTTAATACAACTACTTGAGAATAAGCACAAAGAAGGTCTTGGGTTCTCCCCAACATCAGGGGTATCTACTGGGACGTTCTACATTGCTGGGTTCGCCAATGCAATTACTGAAGGTGCCACTAGAAGTGGGTCTAGGCCCGTGTTTGTGATATCAGGAGGCACTGCGAAGAATTGGAATGTCGTTGACCTTCCGTTGATCATGCATGATTCCGAGTAATGTGTCTTGTTGCTTAGGTCTTTGTTTTTCAAAATAACCATCTTTTCGCTCCGCCCAAAGCGAAAATGATATTTTTGTAAGGGCATGTTTGTTTCGGCATTGCCATTATTAATAAAAATTGTCGTTTCTTTCACGACTGTTGTTTTTCTTAATGCTTTTTCCCTTGGAAATGATGGTAATGCCAGAAAAAACCAAAACATTTATATTTTCTTATTAATTTCAAAAATCTGCATGAAAAATCTTTTCTAAAAAATCATCCAACCATATCACGCAGATTGAACCATAATAAACCCGTTGAACACCATGACCCTACGGTTCCTCCGACTTTTGAGTTCCCGGTGTTCGAAGCCGAAGATGAGAATGAGGATGACGTACCAGATGAGATCACCCGACTACTTGAACAAGAGGAGAGGGCCATTCAGCCTCAACAGGAAGAGATTGAGTTGATTAACTTGGGTACCGAAGACAATAAGCGAGAGATCAAGGTTGGTGCTGCACTGGAAGAGGGGGTTAAGAAGAGGATCTTCCAACTTCTCCGAGAGTATTCGGATATTTTCGCAAGGTCGTATGAAGATATTCCGGGTTTGGATCCCCAGATCGTAGAGCACCGGATACCAACAAAGCCAGAATGTCCCCCTGTTAGACAAAAGCTGAGAAGAACTCGTCCCGACATGGCTCTCAAGATTAAGGGTGAAGTAAAGAAGCAGATTAAGCAGGTTTTGTAACACCCCAATTTCCCGACTTAAAAATTTCGTTAAATAAAACATAATCAGAGTACTTCTCTAAAGGAGTGCCACATTCATCGAAAAACAAATTAGATAATAAATTATCCTTCGCAAAATAGTCGTATATAGCAGCGTAATTCAAAAGTCAGATTTTCATAATAGTCTTGGCTCAAGGCCATCAAAACGTCTCCTAACATTTAAGTCTCAAAAGCATCTAAAGTCTTAAAGTCAACAAAATAGTTTTAAAACGTGATACATAAGGAATAGACTCATAGAGGACCCCATCCCGTTACATATCAGAGCAATCCTACGTCACACAAGACTCCTCGCATCTGCGCATCTAAGACTGGTTACCTGCACTTGCCCACAAGGCGGCAATTCCAGCAGAAGGGGTGAGATTCACAACAGAATATTAATATATAAATCAAGCAGTTATGATTAACAACATAAAATCCATCACATAAAACAGCTTATTAAAACACAGGGTGTCATCATCATAAACATCTTTAAACAAACACATCAACGTCTCAAAACATCGTCTCATACTATGTCAACAATTTGACTCAACTAAATGCAACTCTTAACATCTTGACATCATGCATGTGGTACCAACTATATAAGCATTAATATGCTTCACCGTCGCTTTGAGCAAATGCTCCACCGTCGCTTTGAGCATAAAGCTCCACCGTCTCATAGTTATGCAAATGCATGGACTCAACTCTCAATAACTTAATCAAGTTAACACATCATCTCAAACATCATTAATAATTCAAGACTGACTCATGCAGCTATAACAATTACATGACAGAAGCTCATCTCATTTAACACACAATCACAATACATAAACATCATTATAGTCACTTAGCATCATGTTACAAACCATTTAAAATATGAATAATCCATCACTTAGCATCAACATAAAGGGTGCATCTTTAATCCTTATTACAGACTCCTTCACAGGCTATGAAACATCTCTAACACTACCCAAAGGGGTTCCCTCAAAGTCCTATGCGAAACAGATCGCAAGAGAACAAATCAGTCCTGAACCAACTAACTCACCACGGCGAGTGATCTGCTCGCCACAGGCGAGTACTCACAAAAGGTTACTCGCCAAAGGCGAGTTGGGGGCGAACTGGAGGCGAGAAATCCTGGGTGCTCTCGGCCTTTTTGACATTTTCACCAAAAATCCTCGTTTTAAGGTTTCCTAAATCCAATCTGGTCCAAACAACTTCACAGGTCATCTCTATAAATAATAAGGCACTCAAAACCATCTAAAGTTTGGCAAAAGTCCTAAGTTAAGGGACAAGCTCGCCACGGCGAGCTATGCTGCTCGCCTCGCGAGCGATAGGGCTGTACTCGCCACGGCGAGTAGTCACTCGCCACAGGCGAGCGATCTCATAACCACTACGGGTTCACTCCAATTCTCACCAAAACATCTCAAATCTCTCAAGTTAGGCTTCTAATTCATCAGCAATGTTGTCATAGGGAATAATCTAGGTTCTGTAACACGTTTCTACACCAATTCGCAGCCATCTCACATCAAATTCATCAAAATCCTCAAAACCCTAGTTCATGAAAGTCTTCCCAATTCTTCCTAATCTCTTAGCTAATCATAAACAGATGAAATACAATTAACATTACTGAAGTTAGGCTCACCCTTACCTGGAAATATGCAGAAAATCGCAGCCTAGCTTCTTCCTCTGTTCAACCGTTCTTTCTCTCTAAAATCCAAAAGTCTGATAACGCGTATACTGACTTTCCTTAACCTAATTTCCTTTTATACCACCTCCCAACTTATCTAATTCTATCTCAACCCTCATAACTCTTCCTATTTATAAATATAACCCCATCTCTCAAAATATTATATTTTTCCAACAAATCTCTATATTTTTCATATAAATATACATATAAACGCCATATATATTATTTTATTAAACAATAAAATAATCATCACGTCACACATCATTAACACGTCACATAATCACCAAAAATCATATAATATATAATAATATACTATATTCTCTAATAAAATAATTAAATAAATAATGAGGGCGTTACAACTCTCCCCCTCTTAAAGGATTTTCGTCCTCGAAAATTTACCTCGATCAAACAACTCTGGATAGGATTCCAGCATCTTACTCTCTAGCTCCCAAATCAAACCTTCACCCGTTGCTCCATCCCAAACAACTCTAACGAGAGGTATTTCCTTGCCTCTCAACGTCTTCACTTTCCGATCATCAATCCTTACCGGTAAAGTATCGACCGTAAGGTTGTCTCTAACTTGCACATCATCACTTTGGATCACATGAGACGGATCCGGAACATACTTCCTCAGCTGAGATACATGGAAAACATCATGCAAATTCGATAAATGTGGTGGCAATCCAACACGATAGGCCACCGCCCCAATCCTCTCTGATATCTGGTACGGACCAATAAATCTCGGAGTCAACTTCTTTGACTTCAAAGCACGTCCAACACCTGTCATAGGAGTAACTCTCAGGAACACATGATCTCCCTCTTGGAACTCAAGATCCTTCCTACGCTTGTCATGATAACTCTTTTGTCGACTCTGCGACGCTTTCATCTTCTCTTGGATCATTCTTACCTTCTCAGTAGTCTGTTGAACAATCTCCGGTCCTAAAACCACTCTTTCACCTGATTCAAACCAACATAACGGAGTTCTGCATCTCCGACCATACAAAAGATGTCATTCCAATACTCGAATGGTAACTGTTGTTGTACGTGAACTCTATCAACGGAAGATGACTATCCCAAGCCCCTCCTTGCTCAAGTACACAAACTCTCAACAAATCCTCCAACGACTGAATCGTCCTCTCCGACTGACCATCTGTCTGCGGATGATAAGCCGAGCTCAACCTCAACCGAGAACCTAACGCCTCTTGCAAACTCTTCCAAAATCTAGAAGTAAATCTTGGATCCCTATCTGATACGATGCTCGAAGGAACACCGTGCAGCTTCACTATGTCTCGGATATAGATCTCTGCCAACTGAGCTACAGGAAAAGTAATATTAATCGGTAGAAAATGAGCCGATTTCGTCAATATATCAACAATAACCCAAATTGCATCGTTCCCTCTAGGAGTATTTGGCAAGCTTGTCACAAAATCCATGGATATACTATCCCATTTCCACTCTGGCACATCTAAAGATACCATCATGCCAGCCGGTTTCTGATGCTCAATCTTCGATTTCTGGCAAACCAAACAAGAATACACAAATTGTGCCACGTCACGTTTCAAACCAGACCACCAAAACAACTTCTTTAGATCGTGATACATCTTCGTAGCTCCCGGGTGAATACTCAAGCTACTTCTGTGACCCTCTTCAAGAATCATCTTCTTCATTTCATCATTGTCAGGAATGCAAATTCTACCTCTGAATCTTAACACTCCATGATCGTCGATCCTAAAGTCACCATCCTCAGTCTCATTACTAGCAATCAACCAGTCTACAAACTTAACATCTTCTTTTTGTGCCTCTTTGATACTCTTCAAGAAATCATTATCAATTCTCAACATTCCCAGTTTTATGCTCTGAGGTGTCCTTTCATAAGCTAAGCTTAGATCTCTAAACTGTTCCAACAACTCAAATTCTTTCACCATCAAAGCAGACATGTGCATAGTCTTCCTACTCAAGGCATCTGCAACCACATTGGCTTTGCCCGGATGATAATGCAAACCAAAGTCATAATCTTTCAATAATTCGAGCCACCTTCGCTGCATCATATTTAATTCCTTCTGATCAAACAAATACTTCAAGCTCTTGTGATCACTAAACACTTCAAACCTCGAACCATACAAGTAATGTCTCCATATTTTCAATACAAAGACCACAGCTGCCAACTCTAAATCATGCGTCGGGTAATTCTTCTCATGAATTCTCAACTGTCTTGAAGCATAAGCTACCACCTTACCATCTTGCATAAGCACACCTCCTAAACCCAACTTGGACGCATCAAAATACACCACAAAAGGTTCATCGGGCTTTGGCAAAATCAACACCGGAGCCGTCGTCAAACGCTTCTTCAGCTCATTAAAACTATCCTTACAGCGGATATCCCGCACAAAAGACTTACCCTTACACGTCAACTGCATTAACGGAAGAGCCAACTTGGAAAACCCCTCAATAAACCTTCTATAGTAACCAGCTAGTCCCAAAAAGCTTCTAATTTCCGTAACCGACTTAGGAGTCTCCCATTGCGATACCGCTTCAACTTTAGATGGATCAACCGTAATACCATCACCAGAAATAACATGGCCAAGAAAACTTACTTCCTTTAGCCAGAACTCACACTTAGACAGTTTAGCATACAACTTCTTTTCCTTCAACACTTGCAAGACAATCTTCAAATGATCAGCATGCTCTTCTTCAGTCTTGGAGTAAATCAAAATATCGTCAATAAATACAACTACAAACCGATCCAAAAATGCATGGAAGATGCGATTCATATACTCCATAAACACTCCCGGTGCATTGGTAACTCCAAAAGGCATAACCTTGTACTCATAGTGACCATAGCGAGTTCTGAAAGCTGTCTTTTGCATATCTTCATCTTTTACCTTAATCTGGTGATAACCGGACCTCAAATCAATCTTGCTGAACACGCGGGCACCCACTAACTGATCCATCAAATCGTCAATTCTCGGAAGTGGATACCTATTCTTGATAGTTACCTTATTCAACTGCCGATAGTCAATACATAGCCTCATACTACCATCTTTCTTCTTTACTAGCAACACTGGCGCTCCCCAAGGTGAAACACTTGGTCTAACAAATTTCTTTTCAAGCAAATCTTCCAGTTGTTTCTTCAACTCAGCTAACTCGGAAGCAGACATACGATAAGGTGCCATCGACACCGGCTTCGTTCCAGGAACGAGATCAATAGAAAACTCAACTTCCCTCTCTGGAGGCACATCTGGAATTTCATCTGGGAAAACTTCCGGAAAATCGCATACCACTTGTAGTTTATCAATTACCGCTTGATTCTCTAAGGATAAGGAAGCCATCAACGAAAACATCAACATTCCATCACGTTCCAGTTGCTTCAGCTGCTTAGTAGATAAGAACTCTGCACCACTTTCCTCTTCGGCAGAAGAAAAACGTACCGTCTTGCTAAAACAATTAATAAGCACATGGTTGTATTCTAACCAGTTCATACCCAAAATCACATCCATCCCAACCAACGACAGACAGACTAAATCAATCTCAAAATCACGGCCGAACATAGACACAGGACAACTCAAACACACAAGGGAAGTAGTCACCGAACCCTTAGCTGGAGTTTCGACAACCATCTCCCCGTTCATATCAGATACAACAAGGTTTAACTTAGCAGCAGAATCAAGAGCAATAAAACAATGCGTAGCACCAGTATCAATAATAGTAACTAACGATTGATCAGCAATATAGCAAGTACCTCTGATCAAACGATCATCATTCTCGGTTTGTGTCCCAGTCAACGCGAACACCCTTCCAGTGGTCTTAGTCTTCTTCGGTTGCTTGCACTGCGAACCAATATGTCCTTGCTCATTACAGTTGAAACACACAACATCATCAAACTTGCAGTCATTAGTAGTATGCCCTTTCTGACCACAACGGTAGCATCTCTTCACATCAGCAGTACACACATTACTCTTGTGGCCTTTCTCACCACAAGTGAAGCAAGTTATCTCAGCAGGAGCATTCTTCTTCTGAGGTCTTCTCTCGTCATTAACTCTTTGCTTCCCTTTATCTCTAGGGGCATCATAAGGTTTAGGACGACTCTCCTGGCCCTTAGCTTTCCGATCATTCACTACCTTGTAGTGAGCCTTGGTATCCTCCTCATAAATTCTACAGCTACTCACCAACTCAGAAAAGTTGCGGATCTTCTGATATCCAATAGCTCTCTTGATATCCGCGCGTAAACCGTTCTCTAACTTGATGCATTTTGAAAACTCAGCAGTCTCCGGGGTATAATGCGGATAAAACTTGGCCAACTCCACAAACTTGGCCGCATACTCGGTCACCGACATGTTCCCTTGCTTAAGTTCCAGGAATTCAATCTCTTTCTTTCCACGAACGTCTTCTGGAAAGTATCTATCAAGGAATTCCCTCTTGAATATAGCCCATGTAACCTCAGCCCCGTCTTGTTCCAGAATGGGTAGAAGACTAACCCACCAGTCATCAGCCTCCTCTGCAAGCATGTGCGTACCAAAACACACCTTTTGAGCATCTTCACACTGCATAACCCGGAACACTCTTTCAATCTCCTTGAGCCATGTCTGGGCTCCATCTGGATCATATCTCCCCTTGAAGGTAGGCGGGTGATTCCTCAGAAACGTCTCTAGCATCCTCGTCCCGTCGTTTCCACCAGCATTATTCTGATTACCCACAGCATTAGTCATTGCTTCCAAAGCAGCAGCAAGAGCAGCATCGTTTCTACCAGCCATCTCAGTTCTCTACAAAGCAAACATAAGTTAGAATAATACAATATAGTATTCTAACTCTAAGACAACGTCACTCGACTCTCTACTTGGCCAGACGGACCGACCTGCTCTGATACCAATTGTAACACCCCAATTTCCCGACTTAAAAATTTCGTTAAATAAAACATAATCAGAGTACTTCTCAAAAGGAGTGCCACATTCATCGAAAAACAAATTAGATAATAAATTATCCTTCGCAAAATAGTTGTATATAGCAGCGTAATTCAAAAGTCAGATTTTCATAATAGTCTTGGCTCAAGGCCATCAAAACGTCTCCTAACATTTAAGTCTCAAAAGCATCTAAAGTCTTAAAGTCAACAAAATAGTTTTAAAACGTGATACATAAGGAATAGACTCATAGAGGACCCCATCCCGTTACATATCAGAGCAATCCTACGTCACACAAGACTCCTCGCATCTGCGCATCTAAGACTGGTTACCTGCACTTGCCCACAAGGCGGCAATTCCAGCAGAAGGGGTGAGATTCACAATAGAATATTAATATATAAATCAAGCAGTTATGATTAACAACATAAAATCCATCACATAAAACAGCTTATTAAAACACAGGGTGTCATCATCATAAACATCTTTAAACAAACACATCAACGTCTCAAAACATCGTCTCATACTATGTCAACAATTTGACTCAACTAAATGCAACTCTTAACATCTTGACATCATGCATGTGGTACCAACTATATAAGCATTAATATGCTTCACCGTCGCTTTGAGCAAATGCTCCACCGTCGCTTTGAGCATAAAGCTCCACCGTCTCATAGTTATGAAAATGCATGGACTCAACTCTCAATAACTTAATCAAGTTAACACATCATCTCAAACATCATTAATAATTCAAGACTGACTCATGCAGCTATAACAATTACATGACAGAAGCTCATCTCATTTAACACACAATCACAATACATAAACATCATTATAGTCACTTAGCATCATGTTACAAACCATTTAAAATATGAATAATCCATCACTTAGCATCAACATAAAGGGTGCATCTTTAATCCTTATTACAGACTCCTTCACAGGCTATGAAACATCTCTAACACTACCCAAAGGGGTTCCCTTAAAGTCCTATGCGAAACAGATCGCAAGAGAACAAATCAGTCCTGAACCAACTAACTCGCCACGGCGAGTGATCTGCTCGCCACAGGCGAGTACTCACAAAAGGTTACTCGCCAAAGGCGAGTTGGGGGCGAACTGGAGGCGAGAAATCCTGGGTGCTCTCGGCCTTTTTGACATTTTCACCAAAAATCCTCGTTTTAAGGTTTCCTAAATCCAATCTGGTCCAAACAACTTCACAGGTCATCTCTATAAATAATAAGGCAGTCAAAACCATCTAAAGTTTGGCAAAAGTCCTAAGTTAAGGGACAAGCTCGCCACGGCGAGCTATGCTGCTCGCCTCGCGAGCGATAGGGCTGTACTCGCCACGGCGAGTAGTCACTCGCCACAGGCGAGCGATCTCAGAACCACTACGGGTTCACTCCAATTCTCACCAAAACATCTCAAATCTCTCAAGTTAGGCTTCTAATTCATCAGCAATGTTGTCCTAGGGAATAATCTAGGTTCTGTACACGTTTCTACACCAATTCGCAGCCATCTCACATCAAATTCATCAAAATCCTCAAAACCCTAGTTCATGAAACTCTTCCCAATTCTTCCTAATCTCTTAGCTAATCATAAACAAATGAAATACAATTAACATTACTGAAGTTAGGCTCACCCTTACCTGGAAATATGCAGAAAATCGCAGCCTAGCTTCTTCCTCTGTTCAACCGTTCTTTCTCTCTAAAATCCAAAAGTCTGATAACGCGTATACTGACTTTCCTTAACCTAATTTCCTTTTATACCACCTCCCAACTTATCTAATTCTATCTCAACCCTCATAACTCTTCCTATTTATAAATATAACCCCATCTCTCAAAATATTATATTTTTCCAACAAATCTCTATATTTTTCATATAAATATACATATAAACGCCATATATATTATTTTATTAAACAATAAAATAATCATCACGTCACACATCATTAACACGTCACATAATCACCAAAAATCATATAATATATAATAATATACTATATTCTCTAATAAAATAATTAAATAAATAAAGAGGGCGTTACAGGTTTCCTCATGACAGTTGAGTATCCCGAATGGGTTGCTAATATTGTACCTGTACCGAAGAAGGATGGGAAAGTCCGGATGTGTGTTGATTACAGAGATTTGAATAAAGCCAGTCTGAAAGACAACTTCCCGCTGCCTCATATTGATGTGCTTGTCGATAATACTGCTCAGTGTAAGGTGTTCTCCTTCATGGATGGATTCTCGGGATACAATCAAATCAAGATGTCACCTAAAGATAGGGAAAAGACATCGTTCATCACTCCATGGGGAACTTTCTGTTGCAAAGCAATGCCGTTCGGTCTGATAAATGCTGGTGCCACCTATCAGAGTGGGATGACTACGTTGTTTCACGATATGATTCACAGGGAAGTCGAAGTATATGTGGATGACATGATCGTGAAGTCAAGCGATGAAGAGCAACATGTCGAATATTTGGCAAAAATGTTTGAAAGATTGAGAAAATACAAGCTTCGGCTAAATCCCAACAAATGTACATTCGGTGTTAGATCCGGGAAACTGCTAGGGTTCATTGTCAGTCAAAGAGGCATTGAAGTAGATCCTGACAAAGTCCGAGTCATCCGTGAGATGCCAGCCCCGCAGACCGAGAAGCAAGTCAGAGGGTTCCTCGGGCGTCTGAATTATATCTCCCGATTCATATCTCACATGACTGCGACTTGCGGGCCAATTTTCAAGTTGCTCAGGAAGAATCAACCCATTGTGTGGAACGATGAATGCCAGGAAGCTTTTGATAGCATCAAGGACTATTTGTTAGAGCCACCAATTCTTGTCCCGCCCGTGGAAGGAAGGCCGTTGATTATGTATCTGTCAGTATTAGATGAATCCATGGGATGTGTGCTCGGTCAACAGGACGAGACTGGAAAGAAAGAACATGCTATCTACTATCTGAGCAAGAAATTTACTGACTGTGAGACTCGGTATACGATGCTCGAAAAGACTTGTTGTGCTTTAGCCTGGGCTGCCAAACGCCTGCGTCACTACTTGATGAACCATACAACTTGGTTGATATCCAGGATGGACCCGATTAAATACATCTTTGAGAAGCCTCCAATCACTGGAAAAATTGCGCGCTGGCAAATGCTGTTGTCCGAATATGATATTGTGTTCAAAGCCCAAAAGGCCATCAGAGGAAGTGTTATAGCTGATCACCTCGCTTACCAGCCACTGGATGACTATCAGCCCATTAAGTTCGATTTCCCCGACGAAGAAGTCATGTATTTGAAGTCAAGAGACTGTGAAGAACCACTGATTGGTGAAAGCCCAGACCCCAATAGCAAGTGGGGATTGGTCTTCGACGGTGCTGTTAATGCTTACGGCAAAGGAATTGGGGCAGTGATTGTATCTCCGCAGGGGCATCACATTCCTTTTACCGCCCGGATTGTATTCGAATGCACGAACAACATGGTTGAATACGAAGCATGCATCTTAGGGATTGAGGAAGCAATTGACATGAGAATCAAACATCTTGACATCTATGGAGACTCTGCACTTGTTATAAATCAGATAAAGGGAGAATGGGAGACTCATCATGCCAATCTGATCCCTTACCGTGACTACGCGAGGCGTCTGCTGACGTACTTTACGAAAGTCGAATTGCACCATATTCCCCGTGAGGAAAATCAAATGGCCGATGCTCTTGCCAATTTATCTTCCATGTTTCAAGTGAACCACTGGAACCACGTGCTAGTAATCAAAGTGCAGCGCCTGGACCGGCCTTCTCATGTGTTCGTCATCAGCGGTGTGACCGTTCAAACAAATGCGGATATAGTTGACAACAGACCCTGGTATTGTGATATCAAGCAGTTTTTGCAAAGCCGCGAGTACCCGCCGAATGCTTCCAACAAAGACAAGAAGACCTTGCGCAGGTTGGCTAGCAAGTTCGTGTTAGATTGGGATGTTCTATACAAGAGGAATTTCGATATGATATTATTGAGATGTATGGATGAGCGTAAAGTGGAGCAACTGATGCACGACGTGCACGACGGCACTTTCGGAACCCATGCTTCGGGGCATGCCATGTCTAGAAAATTGTTAAGAGCAGGCTACTATTGGATGTCCATGGAACACGATTGCTACCAATATGCCAGGAAATGTCACAAATGTCAAATCTATGTTGATAAGATTCATGTGCCTCCGCATGCCCTCAATGTCATTTCCTCTCCGTGGCCTTTCTCTATGTGGGGCATCGACATGATTGGAAGAATTGAACCAAAGGCTTCGAATGGTCATCGTTTTATTTTGGTAGTGATCGATTACTTCACCAAGTGGGTCGAAGCTGCATCTTATGCCAATGTAACCAAGCAAGTGGTGGTTAAGTTCATCAAGAACAATATCATCTATCGATATGGTGTTCCCAGCAAGATTATCACTGACAATGGTACCAATCTGAACAATGACATGGTGCAGGCCCTGTGTGAGAAGTTCAAGATTGAGCATCACAACTCCTCTCCTTATAGGCCTCAGATGAACAGTGCAGTTGAGGCCGCCAACAAGAATATCAAGAAGATCGTGCAGAAGATGGTGACTACATACAAAGACTGGCATGAGATGTTGCCTTATGCCCTGCACGGCTACCGCACTACAGTACGCAGTTCGACCGGGGCAACGCCTTTCTCCCTCGTATATGGCATGGAAGCAATTCTCCCCTTGGAAGTAGAAATCCCGTCTCTCCGCGTGATCATGGAAGCAAAATTGTCTGAGGCTGAATGGTGCCAGAGTCGGTATGATCAGTTGAATCTGATTGAAGAAAGACGTCTGGATGCTTTGGCTCGTGGGCGGCTGTATCAGACAAGAATGAAAACTGCTTTTGACAAGAAAGTTCGTCCTCGGGAATTCAAGGAAGGTGAACTTGTTTTGAAAAGAAGAGTAAGCCAACAACCTGACCCAAGGGGCAAGTGGACTCCAAACTACGAGGGACCATATGTTGTCAAGAAGGCCTTCTCTGGCGGAGCTTTGATTCTTACACACATGGATGGCATGGAACTCCCGAACCCTGTGAATGCCGATATAGTCAAGAAATACTTTGTCTAGATATATGAAAAGAACAGCGTGGTAGGTCGAAAACCCGAAAGGGCGGCCTAGGCAAAAATGCGCTTCCCGATGGACCGAAAACCCGAAAGGGAGGTCCAGGCAAAATAAGGGACAAAAAAAATGTAAATATGAAAAAGCTCGCTGAGACTACACGAAACTCAGGCAAAAATGAGCGTCTCGATGAGCCGAAAACCCGAAAGGGCGGTTCATGCAAAAATGAGATGGAAACGAAAGGCAATTGACTATATCTGCCAAACCACCATCCCCTTGGGGCACGAGCAACAGACGAATGGCCGCTCTCATCTGAAGCTTTGTAAATCCGTGGAGTCACGCCCTTGGCTGACTACTACTCTTATACGTCGATTTGAGCCTATGCTTTTGTTTGAAACTCTATTTCTTCATTCTATTTTCAAGGCCTTATACAAAAAAATCTTCTTTCTATTTTGATAATGACGAATGTCTGAAACAAACATCTTTGAAATTGAAAATTTTTGTGTGTACTTTGAAAACCAACCTAAGCAACTAGGTGCATTCAAACGAAACATGCATGAACAAACGGGTGTCGATATCCATTTCGAAGCATTAGGTTACCAGCAGGCTCTCTCCCCAGTACGGTCTGTGGTCAATGGCAAGAATGAAAAAAAAACAGAATGAAAAGCACAAAAATGAATAAGCTCGCTAAGCTGAAAACCCGAAAGGGCGGCTTAGGCAAAAATGAGCACCCCAATGGATTGACAACCTACAGAGGCAATTCAGGCAAAAACAGGGGCAACGAAAAGAATTTATTCCCCGGTGGACCGAAAACTCGAAAGGGCGATCCAGGCAAAAATGGGATGATGAAAAAACAAACAAAAACAAACATGCAAAAAGCATTGACCACAGATGCGATATCCGAAGTGTACTCAGCATTAAAGCATCCAGCGATGGCAGTACAATCAAAAAGGTTTTACTTTCTACAAGTCTGTGAATGGGATATGGCTCCCTGCCCGCAATAATGGTCTTGATGTGTCTTTCAACGACGACATCCCCAAAGGAACTTTTGCAAGCATATGTTAGAGCACGAGCCATTACGTGCCCAATATTCCAATGTTTTGTCTGCATCTATGAAGTCGTGTCTGCAAGTTGTCAACCATCATGCATTTCGAAGCATTCATACATGCATAATCATGTATCTTATATGCTCATGCATCTGATAAAATTGTTATGCTATTCATACACATTTGCATTTTCAATTCCTATGTCAATCTCTGTCAAAATCAATCATGTCAATTTCAAACCTCTACTATCATATTAACTTCAAACCTCTATTGTCATGATAATTTCAAGTTTCTATGGTTACATCAATATCAAACTTCAAACGGTCCTGTCAATTTCAAACCCCTGCAGTCATGTCAGCCAAGTTCAATTTGTTTTTGCAATACGTTTTGTTTCTGTTATCGGCCAAGTGGCTAGTTCGCATCCAAGAACAGCTTGTGCCTGTCAATTTATCCTTGTTATCGGCCAAGTGGCTAGTTCGCATCCAAGAACAGCTTGTGCCTGTCAATTTGCTTTTGTCATCGGTCAAGTGACTAGTTCAAATACGAGAACAGCTTGTACTTGTGCCTTATGTGTCTGTCATCAGCCAAGCAGCTAGTTCAAATACAAGAACAGCTTGTGCTTCCCACTTTGCTTTTGTCATCAGCCAAGCAACTAGTTCAAATCCAAGAACAGCTTGTGCCCCTTTTACTTGTCAGTATTCCCGGTCAAGTTCCCAGTTCGAGCCAAAAGAACAACTTGCACCTGTCAATTTGCTATTTAGTCTCCCTAGTGAGTCTTGTTATTCACCATCTTGTTAATGTCTACCAATCCCGCAATGGATACGACATATTTTTGTTAAACTCAATTTTCAGTTTGTCTTGCATTCATAATTCAAATGTTGCATGGCATACATAACATTTACAAACGTATTTTTATGCCCAAAATCAGTGCTAATGTCGATATTTAAGTGTCTTCGTCATGTCAAGCCAAAGACTCCGTCTCTTGACTCTCCAGAGGAAGAAACTTAAATAGGGGCAACTGTTATACCCTCATTTTGGACCTAAAAATACTCGTTCAATTTTCTTTGCTATTTTCTGATACTCTCAAATCCACCGTGTTTTCTACTGTGCTTCAACCGCACACTTTACTGTCTCTGTCTCCAGTTCTTTCGCATCTAAAGTGTTTTTGCATTACTAGTCATTTAAAAGGGTCTCTAAGACCATTGCATATTTTCTTACATTTCATTCCAATTTTTTCGCATAAAATCATACAAAAGGGTATTTTGGTCATTTTCTACAAAGGAACCTATTTTAGTCCCTACAATTCATCCCTGAGTTTTTTCAACTTGTCTGCATGAATCATCAAACAATTTTTTGACCGAAAGGTATTTTGAAATACCTCATTTTGGTAGTTTGTCCGTTTTAGTCCGTTTTGTCATTTTTAACTGTTTCACTTTACGTTTTTTCAAAATTACATTTTTTACCTATTTTATTTTGTTTTTTTACAAATAAGTCCAAATTTTGTTTTAATTGCAAATGAGTCCAATTTTAACTTCAAAATAGTCCAATTTCAGTTTTTGTTATTTTCAAAACAGTCCAATTTTATTTTCAAAACAGTCCCAATTTCTTTTCCTTTTTGCAGTTTAGTCCCCAATTTCTTTCAAATTACAGATTAGTCCAAGAATGCCACGCAAACAGTACCAGTCCAGGTGTCAGAATCTCATTGGTCCAGAGGCCACATGGCAGCCTATATAAGGCCACGCACTGTGCAAGTCAGAAAAAGAGCCATAGAATCAATGCCAAGTCACAAACAGAGTCAGATTTTTCTCTCTCATGTTAGTTAGATCAAAATCATAACAAACTCAAGAAATTGAAGAACAAATTCATAAACCCTAATGGTTTCAGAAGCAAGTTGGAGCAAGAATCAATGGATTTTTTGTGTAAGCTCTCAAAGATTCAATCGAATCTTTATCATTGAGTTGTAACTTCTGCAATTCAAGCACCAAATCCATTGCCAGAAGCAACGAATCCGGCGCGATCACAGAATCACGGAGATTGAGAAGAAGAGGGGAAGAATTTCAAAGATTCTGAACCGGTCGAGAAGAAGAAAGAAGAATCACGGTTTATTTCCGGATTTCAATCCCAAAATCAACAAATAGAGTCAAGAACGAAGCATTCTGAGGATCCGAAATCAAATCTCCGAATAAAACCAGGTGAAAATCAAAAATTACCTCTTGCATATCCGAAAACAACAACGAATCTGAATCAATGTAAATCCGTGGAGAATTCGAAGAGTTTTGGTTCAAAAATCATGAAACCCTAAAAAATCTTTGAAAACCGCGAAGATTCCAAGGTTTGCAACGAGTGTCAACCGTTGTAAACCAATGAATCCGCAAGCAAAACCATTTAGAAAAAGATTTGAACCAAAAACGGAACCAAAACTATTCGAAATCCGTGAACAAAAATTCCAGATCTACGGCGATTCGGTTAATGCATGCGTTTTTCAGTCACAGATTCATGCTTAGAGTGATAGGACGAAGGGATTAAGCCATGATTTGTGAATTTCTGGGTAAGATTGAGCAATTTAGGGTTAGGGTTTCATAGCCTCCGCCGTAGAAGAGAGAAGAGAGAAGGGAAGAGAGAGAACGTTGTGAAAGAAATGAAAGGAACCGGGTCTGAACCTTTTATATAAGGCGCTGGACCGGGTGGGTTCTGACCCGATCCAGCGCCCCATGTTCTAGGTGTAACACCCCGTTTTCCCAGCGTAAAAATTTCTTTAAAAAGATAATCATATATCAGAGTAAACACATAAATAGGGCATCACATTCTCAAACATCTTAAGTAATGAATAAATATTTCGTTTAACATCTCATAAAGGTAGTCATAAAATGTTACTCATTTATTGCAGCGGAAAGTCATAAAAGTCATCTCAAAAGTCTTTGGCACGCAGGCCTCATCAACGTCTTAGAAAATAAACATAATCATGAAAAACAACATAATACGCAAGGAACAGAGAAAGTATAAGTAAGGTTTCCCCATCCCGTTACGTATCAGAGCACCTAGTCACAACCGTAGAAGCCTCACACGTCTGTACCTAATCTTGGTTACCTGCACTTGCCCACAAGGCGGCAATTCCAGCAGAAGGGGTGAGATTCACAAATAATTATATTAAGCAGGTAATTCAACAATCACAATCAACAATCAAACATAGCTCAACATATCATAAATAAGACATTTAGCATTTAAAGCATCATCATAAACATCTTAGACGACTCGACTCGACAACATCACTTGACTATGCAACCCTAACATCTTATATGCATGTGGTACCAATCCAGGGCATGAGCCCTCGTCGCTATGAGTATGAATATACTCCAAGGCATAAGCCTTCGTCGCTGGTGAGCAAAGCTCCAGGGCATAAGCCCTCGTCGCTGGTGAGTAAAAACTCCAGGGCATAAGCCCTCGTCATAGAATGAGTATGCATGAGACTCAACACTTTTTAACTTAAACAAGTTAACATCATAAACGTCGCGGGACATCTTAATCAACATAGACTGACACATGCAACAACTATACATAAGTAAACAACAACATGGCAGCAAGCACATCATAAGATATAACATCAATATTACAAAACATCAGATGTACATCAAGTTTTCATAACTTATTCACTTCATATAACACATATAAGCTTCATAAATCATCATAAGTAATCTCAATCATCATGTTCCATCATTACAGATTATATTAATCATCATTAAAAGCCTCTTAAGCTACCCCAAGGTCATCTCTCAAGGTCTTATGCGACTACAGGTCGCAAACAGAACAGGTTCTAAGTTCTGACAGAACTCGCTATGGCGAGTGGGATTGCTCGCCTCGCGAGTAACTAAAGGTCCTGCTCGCTATGGCGAGTTGGAGTGCTCGCCTCGCGAGCTCTAGGGTAATGCTCGCTATGGCGAGCGATCTAGGTCTACTCGCCGCGGCGAGTTGCATAGCTCGCCTAGGCGAGCGATGAACAGATGCTTACGGATTCTGCGAAAACCACACTAAAAGTTCCCAAATTCATCACACTAAACGTCTAAACTCTCAGAAACATCAATGTTATGGTTAATCTACGTTCTGCACTCATTCTAAACACCTGTTTCACAGTTTAATGGTTCAATTCATGATTTCTCTCAATTTAAACCTAATTCCAATTCTCTCAAAACAGCCCTATGATTATTAATCCTGATTAGATGAATTACATAATAATATAATTGAATTGCTAGGCTCACCCTTACCTTAAAAGCAGAAAATCGCAGCCTCTAAGCTCTTCTCCCTTCACGCAGCCGTTTCTCCCTTTTTCCAAAACTCTGACAACGCGTACTGACTTCTCCCTTAACCTAATTTCCCTTTATATACTCCCAACAAATCTTATCTTATTTACTCTTTCTCCCACATAACTCTCTAAAATCCAAAACTAACCCACAACTAAATATTTTATTTTATTTTCAAATCTTATTTTATTAAACATAAAATAAGTCACCATGTCACATAAAATCATATTAAATCTTAAATCAACCTCGCATAATATATTAATAAATATATCTAGACTCCTCAAATAATTCAAATAATTAAATAATCAAAATGGGCGTTACAACTCTCCCAAACTTAAAAGATTTTCGTCCTCGAAAATTACCTCAAGCAAACAACTCTGGATATGATTCCAGCATCTTACTCTCTAACTCCCACGTCAAGCTTTCACTAGTCGCTCCTGACCAAACGACTCTAACGATAGGTATCTCCTTTCCTCTCAGCGTCTTCGTCTTTCTGTCATCAATCCTCACTGGTAAGGCCTCAACCGTAAGGTTATCCCTAACTTGCACATCATCACTTTGGATCACATGAGACGGATCCGGAACATACTTCCTCAATTGCGACACATGAAAAACATCGTGCAAATTCGATAAATGTGGTGGCAATCCAACACGATATGCCACCGCCCCAATCCTCTCTGATATCTGGTACGGACCGATAAATTTTGGGGTTAACTTCTTTGACTTCAACGCACGGCCAACACCGGTCATAGGAGTCACTCTTAGGAACACATGATCTCCCTCTTGGAACTCAAGGTCCTTTCTACGCTTGTCATGATAACTCTTTTGTCGACTCTGCGACGCTTTCATCTTCTCTTGGATCATTCTTACTTTCTCAGTAGTCTGTTGAACAATCTCCGGTCCTAACATCACATTTTCGCCTGACTCAAACCAACACAACGGAGTTCTGCACCTCCGCTCATACAAAGCCTCAAAGGGTGCCATCCCAATACTCGAATGGTAACTGTTGTTGTACGTGAACTCTATCAATGGAAGATGACTATCCCAAGTTCCTCCTTGCTCAAGTACACACACCCTCAATAAATCCTCCAGCGACTGAATAGTCCTCTCCGACTGACCATCTGTTTGCGGATGATAAGCCGAACTCAACCTCAACTGAGAACCTAAAGCCTCTTGCAAACTCTTCCAAAATCTAGAAGTAAATCTCGGGTCTCTATCTGATACGATGCTCGAAGGAACACCATGAAGCTTCACAATCTCCTTGATATAAATCTCTGCCAACTGGGCAACAGGAAAACTAATATTAATCGGTAGAAAATGAGCCGATTTCGTCAATCTATCAACAATCACCCAAATGGCGTCATTCCCCTTAGGTGTATTCGGCAGGCTCGTCACAAAATCCATGGATATACTATCCCATTTCCACTCTGGCACATCTAAAGGTACCATCATACCAGCAGGTTTCTGATGCTCAACCTTTGATTTCTGACAAATCAAACAAGAGTACACAAACTGTGCCACATCACGTTTCAAACCAGACCACCAAAACAGCTTCTTTAAATCATGATACATCTTCGTAGCTCCTGGATGAATACTCAAGCTACTCCTATGGCTCTCTTCAAGAATCATCTTCTTCATTCCATCATTGTCAGGAATACAAATCCTACCTTGGAATCTGAACACTCCCTGATCATCCACTTTAAAGTCACTATCTTCTGTCTGATTATCAACAACCAACAAGTCCACAAACTTAACATCTCCTTTCTGCGCCTCTTTGATACTCTTCAAGAAATCACTATCAATTTTCTGCATTCCCAGCTTAACACTCTGAGGTGTCCTTTCACAAACTAAACTCAGATCTCTAAACTGTTCTAGTAACTCGAATTCCTTCACCATCATAGCAGACATATGCAAAGTCTTCCTACTTAAGGCATCTGCAACCACGTTAGCTTTGCCCGGATGATAATTCAAACCAAAGTCATAATCTTTCAATAGTTCGAGCCACCTTCGCTGTCTCATATTCAATTCCTTCTGGTCAAATAAGTACTTTAAACTCTTGTGATCACTAAACACCTCAAACCTCGAACCATACAAATAATGTCTCCATATTTTCAATACAAAGACCACAGCTGCCAACTCTAAATCATGCGTCGGGTAATTCTTCTCATGAATTCTCAACTGTCTTGAAGCATAAGCTACCACCTTACCATCTTGCATAAGCACACCGCCTAAACCCAATTTGGACGCATCACAATACACCACAAAAGGTTCATCAGACTTCGGTAAAATCAAGATTGGAGCCGTCGTCAAGCGCTTCTTCAACTCATTAAAACTGTTCTCACAATGAACATCCCACACAAAAGATTTACCTTTACACGTCAACTGCGTTAATGGAAGAGCCAACTTGGAGAATCCTTCTATAAATCTTCGGTAATAACCTGCTAGACCCAAAAAGCTTCTAATCTCTGTAACTGACTTAGGAGTCTCCCATTGTGATACCGCTTCAACTTTGGACGGATCAACTGCAATGCCATCGCCAGAAATAACATGGCCAAGAAAACTTACTTCTTTTAACCAGAATTCACATTTAGACAACTTAGCAAAAAGCTTCTTCTCTTTCAACACTTGCAAGACGATCTTCAAATGCTCAGCATGCTCTTCTTCAGTCTTGGAGTAAACCAGAATATCATCAATGAACACCACAACAAAGCGATCCAAATAAGCATGGAAGATCCTATTCATATACTCCATAAATACGCCAGGTGCGTTAGTAACACCGAAAGGCATCACCGTATACTCATAATGTCCATAACGCGTCCTAAATGCCGTCTTCTGCATATCTTCATCTTTCACTTTAATCTGGTGATAACCTGATCTCAAATCTATCTTGCTAAACACACAAGCACCCACTAACTGGTCCATTAAGTCATCAATTCTCGGAAGTGGATACCTATTCTTTATCGTTACCTTATTCAACTGTTGATAGTCGATGCACAACCTCATACTACCATCTTTCTTCTTGACCAACAACACTGGAGCTCCCCATGGTGAAACACTAGGTCTCACGAACTTCTTATCAAGCAAATCCTCTAACTGTTTCTTCAGCTCAGCCAACTCAGAAGCTGGCATACGATAAGGCGTCATAGACACAGGCTTCGTTCCAAGAACAAGATCAATCGCAAATTCAACTTCTCTTTCCGGAGGCACATCAGGAATCTCATCTGGGAAAACTTCTGGAAAATCACATACCACGTGTAACTTATCAATCACCGCCTGATTCTCAATAGATAAGGACGCCATCAAGGAAAACATCATAATTCCATCGCGTTCCAACTGCTTCAACTGTTTAGTAGATAAGAATTCTGCTCCACTCTCTTCTTCGGGAGAAGAAAAGTGCACCGTCTTGCTAAAACAATTAATCAGAACATGATTGTACTCTAACCAATTCATCCCAATCAACGGTAGACACACTAAATCAATCTCAAAATCACGACCAAACATAGACACAGGACATCTTAAACACACAAGGGAAGTAGTCACCGAACCCTTAGCTGGAGTTTCGACAACCATCTCCCCATTCATATTAGACACAGCAAGATTCAACTTAGCAGCACAATCAAGAGCAATAAAACAATGTGTAGCACCAGTATCAATAATAGCAACTAAAGGTATATTATCAAAATAACAAGTACCTCTGATCAAGCGATCCTCGCTCTCCGTCTGTGTACCAGTCAAGGCAAAAACTCTCCCAGTAGTCTGAGCCTTCTTAGGCTTCTTGCATTGTGAACCAATGTGACCTTCCTCACTACAATTAAAGCATACAATATCACCATGCTTGCAATTAGCAGTAGTATTACCCTTCTTGCCGCAACGGAAACACCTCTTTACCTCTCCAGGACAAGCATTACTCTTATGGCCTTTCACTCCACAAGTATAGCAGACAATCTCAGCAGGAGCATCTTTCTTAACAGGTCTCCTCTCATCATTAACTCTTTGCTTGCCCTTATCTGCAGGGGCACTGTAGGGCTTAGGACGACTTTGATGCCCTTTTCCTTTCCTCTCATTAACCACCTTGTAATGAGCCTTAGTGTCCTCCTCATAGATCCTGCAACTACTCACCAGCTCAGAAAAGTTTCTAATCTTCTGATACCCAATAGCCCTCTTGATATCAGCTCGCAATCCATTTTCAAATTTGATGCACTTGGAAAATTCAACAGTCTCAGGGGTATAGTGTGGATAAAATTTAGCCAGCTCCACAAACTTCGCCGCATATTCAGTCACGGACATGTTCCCTTGCTTAAGCTCCAGGAACTCAATCTCTTTCTTTCCACGAACATCCTCTGGGAAGTATCTGTCGAGAAATTCCCTCCTGAATATGGCCCAAGTAACCTCAGCACCGTCTTGCTCCAAAACAGGTAGAAGACTAATCCACCAGTCATCAGCCTCCTCAGCTAGCATATGCGTACCAAAACGCACCTTCTGCACCTCCGTGCACTGCATAACTCTGAATACTCTCTCAATCTCCTTGAGCCATGTCTGGGCTCCATCTGGATCATATCTCCCCTTGAAGGTAGGAGGATGGTTTCTCAAGAAGGTTTCTAGCATTCTGACCTCGCCATTAGCACCAGCATTGACATTCGGTTGCTGTCCTATGGCTTGGGCAACAACCTCCAAAGCAGCAGCAATCGCAGCGTCGTTCCTTCCAGCCATCTTAGTCCTCTACAAGGCAAACATAAGTTAGAATAATACAACTATAGTATTCTAACTTTAAGACAACGTCACTCGACTCTCTACTTGGCCGGACGGACCGACCTGCTCTGATACCAATTGAAACACCCCGTTTTCCCAGCGTAAAAATTTCTTTAAAAAGATAATCATATATCAGAGTAAACACATAAACAGGGCATCACATTCTCAAACATCTTAAGTAATGAATAAATATTTCGTTTAACATCTCATAAAGGTAGTCATAAAATGTTACTCATTAATTGCAGCGAAAAGTCATAAAAGTCATCTCAAAAGTCTTTGGCACGCAGGCCTCATCAACGTCTTAGAAAATAAACATAATCATGAAAAACAACATAATACGCAAGGAACAGAGAAAGTATAAGTAAGGTTTCCCCATCCCGTTACGTATCAGAGCACCTAGTCACAACCGTAGAAGCCTCACACGTCTGCACCTAATCTTGGTTACCTGCACTTGCCCACAAGGCGGCAATTCCAGCAGAAGGGGTGAGATTCACAAATAATTATATTAAGCAGGTAATTCAACAATCACAATCAACAATCAAACATAGCTCAACATATCATAAATAAGACATTTAGCATTTAAAGCATCATCATAAACATCTTAGACGACTCGACTCGACAACATCACTTGACTATGCAACCCTAACCTCTTATATGCATGTGGTACCAATCCAGGGCATGAGCCCTCGTCGCTATGAGTATGAATATACTCCAAGGCATAAGCCTTCGTCGCTGGTAAGCAAAGCTCCAGGGCATAAGCCCTCGTCGCTGGTGAGTAAAAACTCCAGGGCATAAGCCCTCGTCATAGAATGAGTATGCATGAGACTCAACAATTTTTAACTTAAACAAGTTAACATCATAAACGTCACGGGACATCTTAATCAACATAGACTGACACATGCAGCAACTATACATAAGTAAACAGCAACATGGCAGCAAGCACATCACAAGATATAACATCAATATTACAAAACATCAGATGTACATCAAGTTTTCATAACTTATTCACTTCATATAACACATATAAGCTTCATAAATCATCATAAGTAATCTCAATCATCATGTTCCATCATTACAGATTATATTAATCATCATTAAAAGCCTCTTAAGCTACCCCAAGGTCATCTCTCAAGGTCTTATGCGACTACAGGTCGCAAACAGAACAGGTTCTAAGTTCTGACAGAACTCGCTATGGCGAGTGGGATTGCTCGCCTCGCGAGTAACTAAAGGTCCTGCTCGCTATGGCGAGTTGGAGTGCTCGCCTCGCGAGCTCTAGGGTAATGCTCGCTATGGCAAGCTGGGTTGCTCGCCTCGCGAGCGATCTAGGTCTACTCGCCGCGGCGAGTTGCATAGCTCGCCTAGGCGAGCGATGAACAGATGCTTACGGATTCTGCGAAAACCACACTAAAAGTTCCCAAATTCATCACACTAAACGTCTAAACTCTCAGAAACATCAATGTTTTGGTTAATCTACGTTCTGCACTCATTCTAAACACCTGTTTCACAGTTTAATGGTTCAATTCATGATTTCTCTCAATTTAAACCTAATTCCAATTCTCTCAAAACAGCCTTATGATTGTTAATCCTGATTAGATGAATTACATAATAATATAATTGAATTGCTAGGCTCACCCTTACCTTAAAAGCAGAAAATCGCAGCCTCTAAGCTCTTCTCCCTTCACGCAGCCGTTTCTCCCTTTTTCCAAAACTCTGACAACGCGTACTGACTTCTCCCTTAACCTAATTTCCCTTTATATACTCCCAACAAATCTTATCTTATTTACTCTTTCTCCCACATAACTCTCTAAAATCCAAAACTAACCCACAACTAAATATTTTATTTTATTTTCAAATCTTATTTTATTAAACAATAAAATAAGTCACCACGTCACATAAAATCATATTAAATCTTAAATCAACCTCGCATAATATATTAATAAATATATCTAGACTCCTCAAATAATTCAAATAATTAAATAATCAAAATGGGCGTTACACTAGGCCTTCAGATCTAGATCCTATTGGATCCGGATCAATCCAACGCCCCTGATGCATTTTGGAGATCTGGATCCATCTATTTGCGTGGGTTTGGGCCGGGTACCCTAGGCTTTTTGCTTTCTTTTCAGTTTCTTGATTTTCTCGCTATGTGCACCCTTGTTCTTGCTGTTTGGACCCCCTGTGCGTTTAATTTCTTCACAAAAATTCAAAAAAAATTGCTATGTGTTCTTGATATGTTTTTCACTATTTTGTGATATTTTTACATGTTTAAGATTGATGAAAATAATGGGTGTTAATTTCTCTTTCGATTCGTATATTTTGTGTGTTTTCGTGTGAATTTTCTTGTATGATTTTTGATCCGAAATTTGTCATGTGATGTTGATGTTTGGCACTTAATTTTATGATGAATTTACCTCTGATTTTGTGCTAATTCATCCAATTGTGTTAGTTGATCTTTGTTTACAATTTTTGCAATATGTTCAATTGTGTTAGTTGATTTTTGTTTACAATCTTTTGCAATACATTCAATTGTGTTAGTTGATTTTTTCTTCTTTTGTTTAAAATTTTGGCACTATTTTCGATTCTTGTTAAGTTTGATCTTTGTTTACACTCTTGCAATATTTTCAATCTTGTTAGTTTAATTGATTAGCTTTTGCCTTACAAGTTGGTATGCTAGTTTCTAACTTTGCAAAGATTATTCTTTTTTAGTTCCTTGCTTTGTAAATAATGTTAGTTTGCATGCATTTTTCTTTCCATCCTTTCATACCCTATCATTATCTTTCTTTGCTTAATATTTTACTACCATTTCATATTGCTTCACTAACCATTTT
Source organism: Medicago lupulina (assembly GCA_958299785.1). Classification (NCBI taxonomy): domain Eukaryota; kingdom Viridiplantae; phylum Streptophyta; class Magnoliopsida; order Fabales; family Fabaceae; genus Medicago; species Medicago lupulina. Next base: position 37,302,462 of record OY283143.1, read on the forward strand.
ATGTTTCATGCATATTGAAAGCTCCATTTCATCTCCATTCTCTAAGTTTAGGTTATATTCAATTTCTCAATGTTTAGGTAGTTCCTCTATTTTAATTTCTTGCAAGACCATAGAATGTAAACTAGGGCCAATGTAAAGGACAATGGACACTATAATGATGTACACCGACACACGCACCGACACGCACACACGTTGTATGATCTAACGCTAGGTGTATGTTTAGGAAGCGCGAAACTTAGAAAAAATCATTTTTCAAAAAGTGTTAACAATTCTATCACTTGAAAACCTTTTTTCAATAAACCTTGGAGTCAAAACTCCATTGTATTTTCCTTCTTTTTCTTAATCAAACCCAAATGAAAATAATCCATACTTAGACTTTTTTTGTAAATAATTGATCAACCTCACCGCTTTATTTTCTCAAGCCTTTACGGCCTCTTTCTTTTCTTCAAAACTACTTTCAAAAACTAAAATCAATCAAAACCCACAAAGCTTTTCGAGAGAGAACTACATGGAGTTTGATCCCTTAAAAGGGTATGTAGGCAAGAGGTCAAAACCTCTCCAAGTCCAATAAAAAATAAATCCAAACACTTCTTATCCCCATTCTTAAAAACAACTTTTTTCAAATAAATAGCATTTAAAATAAAGCGTAAAAGATAAATCTAGAAAAACGGCTCCTATAGAGTACTATAGTCGTTGCGGGTGCCTAACACCTTCCCGTAGCGAAAATTGCCCCGAACTTAGAATTTCTAAGGGTTTTCTCAATTTTACCCTTCCCCAAAAAAAATAGAGACATCAATGATTGAAAGGTTCAAGCCTAATTAATGACTTGACACCCGAAAATCGCGATGACAGGAGTATTCGACAAACTTGTCACAAAATCCATGGATATACTATCCCATTTCTACTCTCGCACATCTAGTGGTGTCATCAACCCTGCAGGTTTCTGATGCTCCACCTTCGACTTCTGACAAACCAAACAAGAATATACAAATTGTGCCACGTCACGTTTCAATCCAGACCACCAAAACAACTTCTTCAAATCATGATACATCTTGGTAGCTCCCAGATGAATACTCAAGCTACTTCTGTGACTCTCTTCAAGAATCATCTTCTTCATATCATCATTGTCAGGAATGCAAATCCTACCTCAGAATCTCAACACTCCTTGGTCATCGACCTTAAGGTCACTGTCTTCAGTCTGATTACTAGCAACCAGTAAATCGACAAACTTAACATCTTCTTTCTGTGCTTCTTTAATGCTTTTCAAGAAATCACTATCAATTTTCAGCATTCCCAGCTTACAACGATTGATTTGTGTTGTAAACCCTAAAATCTGTTACGGTTTTGAAAATCTCTTAGGGTTTCGTTGTTTTGGAACTGAACCGTTCGAAATCCTACAGTACTACGTTGATTCGAACTCGTTGATGTGCATACACATAATGGAGGTAAGTATTGATTCAAACCTGGTTTTGTTCGGAGATTTGGACTTGAATCTTCGGAACTCTTGGCTTTGATTCTGTTTTTTCTTGCTGGTTCTTGCTTGAAATTCGAACGAAACCGTGAATCTTCTCCTTCTTCTTACTGATTCAGAACCGTGAAATTCTTTCCCTTTTTCTTCTCCTCTTCCTCCTCTGTGATCGCGTTCGAATTCGCAGCTTCCAGTGGCGGATTCACGCTCGAATTGCAGGGGAAATGGTTCGATGATGATGATTCAGTGATGAATCTCTGAGAACTGTGATGAATTTTGCTGCATTGTACTTGAATTTGATTCTGGAAAGTTAGGGTTTGTAGGAATTGTTCATTGTGTTCTTGAGGTTTTCTGGGTTTGTGATGATTTTGATCTAACTGACATGAGAGAGAAAGATGAATTATGTTTTTGACTGTGGCGCGTGAATATGGATCTCTGACACTGTGTACTATTTATAGCCTGCCATGTGTGATTCTGGCCAATGAGGTAGTGACACGTGGACTGGACTGAGCTGGCGTGGCACCTGTGGACTGAATCTGAAAAAGGACTAAACTGCAAATTTTAAAGAATTTGGGACTAAACTGCAAAATAAAAAAGAAGAAAGAATTGGACTGTTTTTTTGAGAATTAAAAGTAAATTGGGGCGTATTTGTAATAAAGTATAAAATTTGGACTAAATTGCAATTTTTGAAAATATTAGGACTAAAATGTAAAAATAATAAAATTGGTTAAAAAATGTAATTTGAAATGCAACGTAAAGTGAAACAATTAAAACTGACAAAACGGACTAAAACGAACAAATTACCACAAATGAGGTATTTTAAAATACCTCTCTGTCCAAAATTTATTTGATGTGAAAAGACTGAAATGCCCTTGGGGCAAAAACGACTCAAACTGACTCAGATGCAAATTAAGATGATTTTTGTACAAAATTTGATTAATGATTCATGCAAACAAATTGAAAAGACTCAGGGACAAATTGTAGGGACTGAAAATGGGTTCCTTTGTAGGAAATGACCTAAATACCCTTTTGTATGATTTTATGCAAAAATTCAAAAGACTGAAACAGTAATGTATGCAGTTGAAGCACAGTAGAAAACACAGTGAATCAGAAAGCATTAGAAAATAGCAGAGGAATTTGAGTGAGTATTTTTAGGTCCAAAATGAGGGTATGACAGCTGCCCCTATTTAAGTTTCTTGGTCTGGAGAGTCAAGAGACGGAGTCTTTGGCTTGACGTGACGAAGATACTTAAATATCGACATTAGCACTGATTTTGGGCGTAAAAATACATTTGTAAATGCTATGCATGCCATGCAACATTTGTGTTATGAATGCAAGACAAACTGAGAATTGAATTTAACAGAATATGTCGTATCCATTGCGGGATTGGTAGACATTAACAGAATAGCAAACAACAGAGTATGTCGTATCCATTGCGGGACTGATTGACATTAACAGAATAGCAAAAAGGAATATGTCGTATCCATTGCGGGACTGATTGACATTAACAGAATAGCAGATAACAAGACTCACTGGGGAGACTCGGAAGCAAATTTGACAGGTACAAGCTGTTCTTGGATGCGAACTGGCCACTTGACCGGGAATATTGACAACAAAGGGCGCAAGCTGCTCTTGTATTTGAGCTGGTCACTTGGCTGAGAGCAAATATAGAAAGCACAAGCTGTTCTTGGACACGAACTGGTTACTTGGCTGAAAGAAAACAAGGTAGAAAGCACAAGCCGTTCTTGTATTTGAACTAGTTACTTGGCTGACGGGAAACAAAATAGAAAGCACGAGCTGTTCTTGGATCTGAACTGGTCGCTCGGCGGATATCAAAAGAATAGGTACAAGCTGTCCTTGGATGCGAACTTGCTACTTGACCGATAACAGAAACAAATTGATAGGCACAAGCTGTTCTTGGATGCGAACTTGCTGCTTGACCGATAACAGAAACAAATTGTATTTGAAAGAGACTTGAATTTGATTGACATAACTGCAGGAGCTTGAATTTGAAAGGAATGCTAGAACAAGACTGTTGAACTTTGAAATTGACATGGCAGTAGACATTTATTGTTGGCAGAAGAAATTTGAAGTTGACAAGATTGATTTTGATTGGGATTAACATAGGAATTGAGACTGCAGATGCGTATGAATAGCATGACGATTTTATCGAATGCATGAACACATAAGATGCATGATTATGCATGTATGAATGTTTTGGAATGCATGATGATTGGCAATTTGTAGACAGAATTTCGCAGAGACGGACAAAACATTGGAATATTGGGCACGTAATGGCTCGCGCTCGGACATATATTTGCAAAAGTTCCTCTTCTGGGGATGCAGTCGTTTGAGGATACATCGAGACCATTGCTGAAGGCAGGAGGTTGTAAAATTGTAGAGAAAAACAGTCTGAATGGTATTACTGCTTGTTGGAACGGTCACGTAAATGCTTCGGACATCGCATCTGTGGTCAATGCTTTTGCATGTTTGTTTTTTCATTTCATTTTTTTTTCTTTTTCATTTTTCTTTCATCATCCCATTTTTGCCTGGATCGCCCTTTCGGGTTTTCGATCCACCGGGGAATAGTCTTTTTTGTGTTGCCCCTGTTTTTGCCTGAATTGCCTTTGAAGGTTGTCAATCCATCGGGGTGCTCATTTTTGCCTAAGCCGCCCTTTCGGGTTTTCGACTTAGCGAGCATGTTCGCTTTTCATGCTTTTCATTCTGTTTTTTCATTCTTGCCATTGACCACAGACCGTCACTGGGAGGAAGGCTTGCTAGTAACTTGAATTGGAACTGATATCAATGTAGATTTGTTCATGCATGTTCATTTGAATGTACCTAGCTGTTCAGGCTTGCTTCCAAAATACTCAAAAAAGGTTTTCAGTTTTCAGAATGTTTATTCCAGACATGCATCCTTATTAACATAGAAGAAATCTTTTGTACAAAGCTTTGAAAATAGAACGGAAAATGAGTGCCAAACAAAAGCATAGGCTCAAATCAATGTATAAGGGTGGTAGTCAGCCAAAAGCGCGACCCCACAGATTCACAAATCTTGGAAAATGGTAATTTTATTGGTTGGTGGTACATTGAACACAGTAACCGCTATGGTATCTGAAACTCTTGAATCCACAGGCGTCGGAACCTCGGATGAGAACAGCCAATCATCAATTGCAAAGATCCCAAGGGGAATGGTAATTTGCCAGATATAGTCAATTGTCTTTTATTTCAATCTCATTTTTGCATGAACCGCCCTTTCGGGTTTTCGGCTAATCGAGACGCTCATTTTTGCCTGAGTTACATGTAATCTCAGCGAGCTTTTACATTTTTGTTTCTTGTCCCTTATTTTGCCTGGACCGCCCTTTCGGGTTTTCGATCCACCGGGAAGCGCATTTTTGCCTAGGCCGCCCTTTCGGGTTTTCGACCTACCACGCTGTTCTTTTCATATCTAGACAAAGTATTTCTTGACTATATCGGCATTTACAGGATTCGGAAGTTCTACACCATCCATGTGTGTGAGAATCAAAGCACCGCCGGAGAAAGCCTTCTTGACAACATAAGGTCCCTCATAGTTAGGCGTCCACTTGCCCCTTGGGTCGGGTAGCTGACTCATTCTTCTTTTCAATACGAGTTCACCCTCTTTGAATACCCGAGGACGAACTTTCTTGTCGAAAGCATTTTTCATCCTTGTTTGATACATCTGACCGTGAGCTAAAGCACCCAGGCGTCTTTCCTCAATCAAATTCAACTGGTCGTACCGATTCTGGCACCATTCAGCCTCAGACAACTTCGCTTCCATAATCACACGGAGAGACGGAATCTCCACTTCCAACGGGAGGACTGCTTCCATGCCGTATACAAGAGAAAAAGGCGTTGCCCCAGTTGAACTACGAACGGTAGTACGATAGCCGTGTAAAGCATAGGGTAACATCTCATGCCAGTCTTTGTATGTTGTTACCATCTTCTGCACAATCTTCTTGATGTTCTTATTGGCAGCCTCAACTGCGCCATTCATCTGAGGTCTGTAAGGAGAAGAATTGTGGTGTTCAATCTTGAATTTTTCACATAAGGCTTGCACCATGTCATTGTTCAGGTTGGTACCGTTGTCAGTGATGATCTTGCTAGGAACACCATACCGACAGATGATATTGTTCTTGATGAACTTGACTACCACTTGCTTAGTCACGTTGGCATAAGATGCAGCTTCGACCCATTTGGTGAAATAATCGATCGCTACCAGGATAAAACGATGACCGTTTGAAGCTTTCGGTTCAATTCTTCCGATCATATCAATGCCCCACATAGAGAAAGGCCATGGAGAAGACATAACATTGAGAGCGTGCGGAGGCACATGGATCTTATCAGCATATACTTGACATTTGTGGCACTTCCTGGCATATTGATAGCAATCGCGCTCCATAGTCATCCAGTAATAACCAGCTCTCAACAGCTTTCTAGACATAGCATGCCCCGATGCGTGGGTTCCAAAGGTGCCATCGTGCACATCGTGCATTAGCTGTTCTGCTTCACATTCATCAACACATCTCAACAACACCATATCGAAATTCCTTTTGTACAGGACATCACCATCCAGCAGGAACTTGCTAGCCAGCCTGCGCAGCGTCTTCTTGTCTTTGTTGGAAGCACCCGGTGGGTACTCACGGCTTTGCAGAAATTGCTTGATATCATAATACCAAGGTTTGACGTCGATTCCGCCTGAACCTGTCTGTACAATTGCATCACTGACAGTAAACACATGAGCGGGCCGGTCTAAGCGTTGTACTTTGATCATCGGTACATGATTCCAATGGTTCACTCGGAACATGGAGGATAAGGTAGCAAGAGCATCGGCCATTTGGTTCTCCTCTCGGGGAATATGGTGCAACTCAACCTTTGTAAAATACGTCAACAGACGTCTCGCATAATCACGGTAAGGGATCAAATTAGCGTGATGGGTTTCCCACTCTCCCTTTATCTGGTTGATGACTAGTGCGGAGTCTCCATAGATGTCAAGATGCTTGATTCTCATATCGATGGCTTCTTCAATTCCCAGGATACATGCCTCGTATTCGGCCACATTGTTGGTGCACTTAAACACAATCCGGGCTGTAAAAGGGATGTGATGCCCCTGCGGAGCCACAATTACTGCGCCAATTCCTCGGCCATAAGCATTAACAGCACCATCAAAGACCAATCCCCACTTGCTATCAGGGTCTGGACCTTCACCGATCAATGGTTCTTCACAGTCTCTTGACTTTAAAAACAGAACCTCTTCGTCGGGGAAATCGAACTTCAAAGGTTGATAATCATCAAGTGGTTGGCAAGCGAGATGGTCAGCCAGGATACTCCCTCTAATGGCTTTCTGAGCTTTAAACACAATATCATACTCTGACAGTAACATTTGCCAACGTGCAATTTTTCCAGTAACAGCCGGTTTCTCAAAGATGTACTTGATTGGATCCACCCGGGATATCAACCAAGTGGTGTGGTTTATCAAGTAATGACGCAGGCGCTTGGCGGCCCAGGCTAGTGCACAACAGGTTTTTTCAAGCATCGTGTACCGAGTCTCACAATCGGTGAATTTCTTGCTCAAATAATAGATTGCATGCTCTTTCTTTCCGGTTTCATCCTGCTGACCGAGCACACATCCCATGGATTCATCCAGCACTGACAGATACATGATCAATGGCTTTCCTTCCACCGGCGGAACGAGGATAGGAGGTTCTAGCAAACAACCCTTGATGTTGTCGAAAGCTTCTTGGCATTCATCATTCCATACCACAGGTTGATTCTTCCTGAGTAACTTGAAAATTGGCCCGCAGGTTGCAGTCATGTGAGATATAAATCTAGAAATGTAGTTCAAACGCCCGAGGAACCCTCTGACTTGCTTCTCAGTTTGCGGGGCCGGCATCTCGCGGATGGCTCGGACTTTGTCGGGATCTACTTCAATGCCCTTCTGGCTGACAATGAAGCCTAGCAATTTCCCAGGCCTAACACCGAACGTACATTTGTTTGGATTCAGCCGAAGCTTGTATTTCCTCAACCTTTCGAACATCTTTGCCAAATACTCGACATGTTGCTCTTCATCGCTTGACTTGACAATCATGTCGTCTACATAAACTTCAACCTCCTTGTGAATCATGTCATGGAACAAAGTGGTCATCCCCCTTTGATAAGTAGCACCAGCATTGATTAGACCGAACGGCATTGCTTTGCAACAGAAGGTCCCCCACGGAGTGATGAACGATGTCTTCTCCCTGTCTTTGGGTGACATTTTGATTTGGTTATAGCCAGAAAAACCGTCCATGAAGGAGAACACCTTGCACTGGGCAGTATTGTCAACGAGGACATCGATGTGAGGCAGTGGGAGATTGTCTTTCAAGCTTGCTCTATTCAAATCTCTGTAGTCAACACACATCCGAACCTTACCATCCTTCTTCGGCACTGGCACGATGTTAGCAACCCACTCGGGATATTCAACTGTCATGAGAAAACCCGCATCGATCTGTTTCTGCACTTCACCTTTGATCTTCAGAGCCATGTCCGGCCGAGTCTGTCTCAACTTTTGTCTGACAGGAGGACAGTCTGGTTTTGTCGGTATCCGATGCTCCACAATCTGAGGATCCAAACCTGGCATATCCTCGTACGACCATGCAAAAATGTCTGAATATTCGCGGAGAAGTTGGAAGATCCTTTTCTTGACACCTTCCTCTAACGCAGCACCGACTTTGATTTCTCTTTTGTTATCCTCAGTACCCAAGTTGATTAGCTCGATCTCCTCCTGATGAGGCCGAATGGTTTTCTCTTCTTGTTCAAGCAATCGGGCAATCTCATCTGGTATATCATCACTATCCTCATCTTCGGTCTCGAACACCGGGGATTCAACAGTTTGGAGAGACATAGGGTCACTGTGTTCAACGGGTTCATTTTGGTTTGATCTGCGTGACATGTTTGGATGATTTTTAGAAAATAATTTTCATGCAGATCTTTGAAATTAATAAGAAAATACAGATGTTTTGGTTTTTTCTGGCATTACCATTATTTCCAAGGGAAAAAGCATTAAAGAAAGAAAAAGAGTCGTGAAAGAAACGACGTTTTTTATTGATAATGGTGATGTCGGAACAAACATGCCCTTTACAAAAGTGTCACTTCCGCCTCGGGCAGGACGGAAGGATTGTTATTTTGAAAACAAGAGCCTAGACAGCAAGACATATTACTTAGAATCATGCACAAACACAGGGAAATTGATAACGTTCCAGTTCTTTGCCATGCCTCCTGGTGCAACAAGCACGGGCTTAGACCCACTGAGCACGAGCCATTTTTCAAACTGCGGCAGAAGAACCAGGAGACAATGAGCACTTGGAAGTTTTTTGTGTTTTTTGAATGATGCATATGATGCATGATATGTACAAATGCAGATGCAAAAATGACTCTTTTCGTTATCAAAGGGTTTTAGACAAACTAGAAACTTTTGCAAACATTTAGCAAGATGATGGAATTAGAAAGCTATCAAGACAAATCGTTTTGAAATGCTAAGCGAAAGGAAGTGGGATCGACTTCCTTGAACTTATAGGACTTAGTTTTCTTCATGCCTGGTTATATTTGCAAGGAATTTTAGTTTGTCTATACCCTTTGATAAATGCATGTAAAAATTTTATGTATGAATGCATGTATGCATGGTTTTAACAAGGAAAGCACGGTGGGCTAAGGTAACAAGTGGACACGGTGTCCGGTGAAACTAAGGCTTTGATAGTAGTAACCAAGGTTCTATAAAGTTCCCAAACCACCACCTCTCTTCCGTATATCATGGTAGTACAAAGCAACGCTTGTCCATGATTATCCGTAAGAAGGTTTAGTTTGAGTGTAGTATCGCGTGACAACTAAATTTCGAGACAACGCTCGGTTTAGCCACCGCACTACGTCCTAAGAAAGGCCAAGGATGGGTTTGGTAACTACGGTTCATAGCCTTCATCGGTCAATTGGAAGTAAAGTGCCTAAGCATGACAACACACGCCGACAACATCACCTCCAAAATGCCTCAGCTATGTGAGATTGATCGCGTAATCCAATGCACGAGGCAACCCCCGGAATGGATTGTCGATTATATCTCTTCCTAATCTTAAGTTCACTCAGCCCGGGTACAGGGCTTTTGATATCCTAACCCCACACGTACATAAGAAGTTCTTACATGTAACAATAAAGCAAAGCATAAACATAAAGCGTGTAAAACTAGGTGTAGCCCTAAAGTCCCCAGTGAAGTCGCCATTTCTGTCATCGCGATTTTCGGGTGTCAAATCATTGATTGGATTTGAACCTTTCAATCATTGATGTCTCTATTTTTTTGGGGAAGGTAAAATCGAGAAAAACCTTTAGAAATCCTAAGTTCGGGGCTGATTTCACTACGGGAAGGTGTTAGGCACCCGCAATGACTATAGTATCCTATAGGAACCGTTTTACTACGTTTTACGTATATGCTTTGCTTTTATCGCTATTTGTAAAAAGAGATTGATTTTAAGAATGAGAGAGAGAAGATTGAATTTTATTTTATTGGACTTGGAGAGACTTTGAGTCTCTTGCCTACATACCCTTTTAAGGGATCAAAATTCCATGTAGTTCTCTTCCAAAATATATTTGTGAGTTTTGTTCTATTTTAGTTTTGAAAATATTGTTTGAAGAAGAGATAAGAGGCCTCAAGGGCATGAGTTTTGAAAAACTAGTGAGGTGGGTCACTTTGTTAAAGGAAAGATGTTAAAGTTGAAGATTAGGGTTTATTTGGATTTTGCTTAAGAAAATAAAAGGAAAATTATGGAGCTTTGACTCCAACATTATTGTGAAAACGTTTGAGTGAAGAGTTAGTTTTTTGAGAAAGAAATCACGAGTTTTTTCCTAAGTGTCGCGCATCCTAAACATACACCTAGCGATAGGCATACAACGTGTGTGCGTGTGTCGGTGCATGTGTCGGTGTACATCATTATAGTCCATAGTCCTTTACATCGGGTCCTAGTTTACATTCTATAGTCTTGCATGAAATTAAAGTAAAGTAAAAACTAACCTAAAATATTACATGAGTCAACATAGAAAATTGCATAAAATGGCTAAAGGAGAGGAAAAAGGTGAAAATAATGCAATGCTAATGATATGCTTAAGACACAAAATAAGATGGCCAATGAAGAGTAGGGAAATGATAGGATGAGTAGCAATGCATGAAAGATGGAATGCACAAGCAAGTACTAAACAAATGACAAAAAGGTGCAATGAACATGACCAAAAATATCAAGCAAATTGCAAGAGAACTAACATCAAAAATAATGCAAATGACACCAAACTAAGACCTAAAATCTAAACTAAATTCTATAACCTATGATCGTTACCAAAACAGCCCCCCCCTTTCAAAGGAAACACTTCAAGAATTAAAGAGAATTTATGAGTCACATTTACCCTAAAATCCACACATTTCAACAACAAATTACATCTCAAAATTAGCAACTAAACTTGACCAAAGAGAAGCTTTCAATTAAACTTGCAAAGAGAAATTAACAAACAAAATTGTGGCATTGTGGATTGTAAGCAAACTTGTAAAATAAGGGGTCATTATTGAGCATATGAACTAGAGGACTAGGAGTTAATTTGTAAAGCAAGAAATGATCCATTAAGTTTGAAAACCAAGGAATTAGCAATTAGGCATGCAAGAATGTAGAAATAGCATGAATTCAGAGATGAACACATCACAAAAATCATATATCAAGTATCAACACCATAGAGCAAAAGTTGGATCCATTATAGTGCAAGAAAGTTTATAAAAAACACAAAATATCCCAATCAAATGAGAAATTAGCATTTGCCAAATTTTATCAATTTTCGCATGTAAAATATCACAAAACAGTCACAAATATATCAAGAACGCATAACAATTTTTTTTGGGATTTTGTAAAGAAGTCAGAACACACAAGAGGTCCAAATAGCAAACTCAGGGGTGCACATAACAAGAAAAGCTCAAGAAATTGAAAGAAAACCAAAAGCCTGCGGGTAAAAAGCCCAAACCCACGGATCTGATGGATCCGGATCAAGCTAACGCTCCAGGAGCGTTGGATTGATCCAGATCCATCAGGATCTTGATCAAACGGCTAGGAACAGAAGAGAGTGGGTCGGGTTTGGGTCAACCCGACCCAAGCACGCATATAAAAGGAGTTTTTTTACCCATTTCTCTCATTTTTTCAAAACCTTTCTCTTTCTTCCTCTCTTCTTCTCCGCCGTTCTCTCTTCTCTCCACAAACCCTAACCCTAATTTTGTTTACATGGCCCAGGAATCAAAGAAACACGGTTTTAACAAATCATGTGGCTATTCTAAGCATGAATCAAACACCAGAAACTACATATGTTGGTTGAATCATCGTAGATCTTGAACTTCCACTCACGGATTTCGAACGGTTCTTGATGCATTCTTGGTTCAAATCTTTGTTTAATCCTTCGTCCTAATGGAACCTCTCACGGATTTGAAGGTTTACAACGATTGATTTGTGTTGTAAACCCTAAAATCTGTTACGGTTTTGAAAATCTCTTAGGGTTTCGTTGTTTTGGAACTGAACCATTCGAAATCCTACAGTACTACGTTGATTCGAACTCGTTGATGTGCATACACATAATGGAGGTAAGTATTGATTCAAACCTGGTTTTGTTCGGAGATTTGGACTTGAATCTTCGGAACTCTTGGCTTTGATTCTGTTTTTTCTTGCTGGTTCTTGCTTGAAATTCGAACGAAACCGTGAATCTTCTCCTTCTTCTTACTGATTCAGAACCGTGAAATTCTTTCCCTTTTTCTTCTCCTCTTCCTCCTCTGTGATCGCGTTCGAATTCGCAGCTTCCAGTGGCGGATTCACGCTCGAATTGCAGGGGAAATGGTTCGATGATGATGATTCAGTGATGAATCTCTGAGAACTGTGATGAATTTTGCTGCATTGTACTTGAATTTGATTCTGGAAAGTTAGGGTTTGTAGGAATTGTTCATTGTGTTCTTGAGGTTTTCTGGGTTTGTGATGATTTTGATCTAACTGACATGAGAGAGAAAGATGAATTCTGTTTTTGACTGTGGCGCGTGAATATGGATCTCTGACACTGTGTACTATTTATAGCCTGCCATGTGTGATTCTGGCCAATGAGGTAGTGACACGTGGACTGGACTGAGCTGGCGTGGCACCTGTGGACTGAATCTGAAAAAGGACTAAACTGCAAATTTTAAAGAATTTGGGACTAAACTGCAAAATAAAAAAGAAGAAAGAATTGGACTGTTTTTTTGAGAATTAAAAGTAAATTGGGGCGTATTTGTAATAAAGTATAAAATTTGGACTAAATTGCAATTTTTGAAAATATTAGGACTAAAATGTAAAAATAATAAAATTGGTTAAAAAATGTAATTTGAAATGCAACGTAAAGTGAAACAATTAAAACTGACAAAACGGACTAAAACGAACAAATTACCACAAATGAGGTATTTTAAAATACCTCTCTGTCCAAAATTTATTTGATGTGAAAAGACTGAAATGCCCCTGGGGCAAAAACGACTCAAACTGACTCAGATGCAAATTAAGATGATTTTTGTACAAAATTTGATTAATGATTCATGCAAACAAATTGAAAAGACTCAGGGACAAATTGTAGGGACTGAAAATGGGTTCCTTTGTAGGAAATGACCTAAATACCCTTTTGTATGATTTTATGCAAAAATTCAAAAGACTGAAACAGTAATGTATGCAGTTGAAGCACAGTAGAAAACACAGTGAATCAGAAAGCATTAGAAAATAGCAGAGGAATTTGAGTGAGTATTTTTAGGTCCAAAATGAGGGTATGACAGCTGCCCCTATTTAAGTTTCTTGGTCTGGAGAGTCAAGAGACGGAGTCTTTGGCTTGACGTGACGAAGATACTTAAATATCGACATTAGCACTGATTTTGGGCGTAAAAATACATTTGTAAATGCTATGCATGCCATGCAACATTTGTGTTATGAATGCAAGACAAACTGAGAATTGAATTTAACAGAATATGTCGTATCCATTGCGGGATTGGTAGACATTAACAGAATAGCAAACAACAGAGTATGTCGTATCCATTGCGGGACTGATTAACATTAACAGAATAGCAAAAAGGAATATGTCGTATCCATTGCGGGACTGATTGACATTAACAGAATAGCAGATAACAAGACTCACTGGGGAGACTCGGAAGCAAATTTGACAGGTACAAGCTGTTCTTGGATGCGAACTGGCCACTTGACCGGGAATATTGACAACAAAGGGCGCAAGCTGCTCTTGTATTTGAGCTGGTCACTTGGCTGAGAGCAAATATAGAAAGCACAAGCTGTTCTTGGACACGAACTGGTTACTTGGCTGAAAGAAAACAAGGTAGAAAGCACAAGCCGTTCTTGTATTTGAACTAGTTACTTGGCTGACGGGAAACAAAATAGAAAGCACGAGCTGTTCTTGGATCTGAACTGGTCGCTCGGCGGATATCAAAAGAATAGGTACAAGCTGTCCTTGGATGCGAACTTGCTACTTGACCGATAACAGAAACAAATTGATAGGCACAAGCTGTTCTTGGATGCGAACTTGCTGCTTGACCGATAACAGAAACAAATTGTATTTGAAAGAGACTTGAATTTGATTGACATAACTGCAGGAGCTTGAATTTGAAAGGAATGCTAGAACAAGACTGTTGAACTTTGAAATTGACATGGCAGTAGACATTTATTGTTGGCAGAAGAAATTTGAAGTTGACAAGATTGATTTTGATTGGGATTAACATAGGAATTGAGACTGCAGATGCGTATGAATAGCATGACGATTTTATCGAATGCATGAACACATAAGATGCATGATTATGCATGTATGAATGTTTTGGAATGCATGATGATTGGCAATTTGTAGACAGAATTTCGCAGAGACGGACAAAACATTGGAATATTGGGCACGTAATGGCTCGCGCTCGGACATATATTTGCAAAAGTTCCTCTTCTGGGGATGCAGTCGTTTGAGGATACATCGAGACCATTGCTGAAGGCAGGAGGTTGTAAAATTGTAGAGAAAAACAGTCTGAATGGTATTACTGCTTGTTGGAACGGTCACGTAAATGCTTCGGACATCGCATCTGTGGTCAATGCTTTTGCATGTTTGTTTTTTCATTTCATTTTTTTTTCTTTTTCATTTTTCTTTCATCATCCCATTTTTGCCTGGATCGCCCTTTCGGGTTTTCGATCCACCGGGGAATAGTCTTTTTTGTGTTGCCCCTGTTTTTGCCTGAATTGCCTTTGAAGGTTGTCAATCCATCGGGGTGCTCATTTTTGCCTAAGCCGCCCTTTCGGGTTTTCGACTTAGCGAGCATGTTCGCTTTTCATGCTTTTCATTCTGTTTTTTCATTCTTGCCATTGACCACAGACCGTCACTGGGAGGAAGGCTTGCTAGTAACTTGAATTGGAACTGATATCAATGTAGATTTGTTCATGCATGTTCATTTGAATGTACCTAGCTGTTCAGGCTTGCTTCCAAAATACTCAAAAAAGGTTTTCAGTTTTCAGAATGTTTATTCCAGACATGCATCCTTATTAACATAGAAGAAATCTTTTGTACAAAGCTTTGAAAATAGAACGGAAAATGAGTGCCAAACAAAAGCATAGGCTCAAATCAATGTATAAGGGTGGTAGTCAGCCAAAAGCGCGACCCCACAGATTCACAAATCTTGGAAAATGGTAATTTTATTGGTTGGTGGTACATTGAACACAGTAACCGCTATGGTATCTGAAACTCTTGAATCCACAGGCGTCGGAACCTCGGATGAGAACAGCCAATCATCAATTGCAAAGATCCCAAGGGGAATGGTAATTTGCCAGATATAGTCAATTGTCTTTTATTTCAATCTCATTTTTGCATGAACCGCCCTTTCGGGTTTTCGGCTAATCGAGACGCTCATTTTTGCCTGAGTTACATGTAATCTCAGCGAGCTTTTACATTTTTGTTTCTTGTCCCTTATTTTGCCTGGACCGCCCTTTCGGGTTTTCGATCCACCGGGAAGCGCATTTTTGCCTAGGCCGCCCTTTCGGGTTTTCGACCTACCACGCTGTTCTTTTCATATCTAGACAAAGTATTTCTTGACTATATCGGCATTTACAGGATTCGGAAGTTCTACACCATCCATGTGTGTGAGAATCAAAGCACCGCCGGAGAAAGCCTTCTTGACAACATAAGGTCCCTCATAGTTAGGCGTCCACTTGCCCCTTGGGTCGGGTAGCTGACTCATTCTTCTTTTCAATACGAGTTCACCCTCTTTGAATACCCGAGGACGAACTTTCTTGTCGAAAGCATTTTTCATCCTTGTTTGATACATCTGACCGTGAGCTAAAGCACCCAGGCGTCTTTCCTCAATCAAATTCAACTGGTCGTACCGATTCTGGCACCATTCAGCCTCAGACAACTTCGCTTCCATAATCACACGGAGAGACGGAATCTCCACTTCCAACGGGAGGACTGCTTCCATGCCGTATACAAGAGAAAAAGGCGTTGCCCCAGTTGAACTACGAACGGTAGTACGATAGCCGTGTAAAGCATAGGGTAACATCTCATGCCAGTCTTTGTATGTTGTTACCATCTTCTGCACAATCTTCTTGATGTTCTTATTGGCAGCCTCAACTGCGCCATTCATCTGAGGTCTGTAAGGAGAAGAATTGTGGTGTTCAATCTTGAATTTTTCACATAAGGCTTGCACCATGTCATTGTTCAGGTTGGTACCGTTGTCAGTGATGATCTTGCTAGGAACACCATACCGACAGATGATATTGTTCTTGATGAACTTGACTACCACTTGCTTAGTCACGTTGGCATAAGATGCAGCTTCGACCCATTTGGTGAAATAATCGATCGCTACCAGGATAAAACGATGACCGTTTGAAGCTTTCGGTTCAATTCTTCCGATCATATCAATGCCCCACATAGAGAAAGGCCATGGAGAAGACATAACATTGAGAGCGTGCGGAGGCACATGGATCTTATCAGCATATACTTGACATTTGTGGCACTTCCTGGCATATTGATAGCAATCGCGCTCCATAGTCATCCAGTAATAACCAGCTCTCAACAGCTTTCTAGACATAGCATGCCCCGATGCGTGGGTTCCAAAGGTGCCATCGTGCACATCGTGCATTAGCTGTTCTGCTTCACATTCATCAACACATCTCAACAACACCATATCGAAATTCCTTTTGTACAGGACATCACCATCCAGCAGGAACTTGCTAGCCAGCCTGCGCAGCGTCTTCTTGTCTTTGTTGGAAGCACCCGGTGGGTACTCACGGCTTTGCAGAAATTGCTTGATATCATAATACCAAGGTTTGACGTCGATTCCGCCTGAACCTGTCTGTACAATTGCATCACTGACAGTAAACACATGAGCGGGCCGGTCTAAGCGTTGTACTTTGATCATCGGTACATGATTCCAATGGTTCACTCGGAACATGGAGGATAAGGTAGCAAGAGCATCGGCCATTTGGTTCTCCTCTCGGGGAATATGGTGCAACTCAACCTTTGTAAAATACGTCAACAGACGTCTCGCATAATCACGGTAAGGGATCAAATTAGCGTGATGGGTTTCCCACTCTCCCTTTATCTGGTTGATGACTAGTGCGGAGTCTCCATAGATGTCAAGATGCTTGATTCTCATATCGATGGCTTCTTCAATTCCCAGGATACATGCCTCGTATTCGGCCACATTGTTGGTGCACTTAAACACAATCCGGGCTGTAAAAGGGATGTGATGCCCCTGCGGAGCCACAATTACTGCGCCAATTCCTCGGCCATAAGCATTAACAGCACCATCAAAGACCAATCCCCACTTGCTATCAGGGTCTGGACCTTCACCGATCAATGGTTCTTCACAGTCTCTTGACTTTAAAAACAGAACCTCTTCGTCGGGGAAATCGAACTTCAAAGGTTGATAATCATCAAGTGGTTGGCAAGCGAGATGGTCAGCCAGGATACTCCCTCTAATGGCTTTCTGAGCTTTAAACACAATATCATACTCTGACAGTAACATTTGCCAACGTGCAATTTTTCCAGTAACAGCCGGTTTCTCAAAGATGTACTTGATTGGATCCACCCGGGATATCAACCAAGTGGTGTGGTTTATCAAGTAATGACGCAGGCGCTTGGCGGCCCAGGCTAGTGCACAACAGGTTTTTTCAAGCATCGTGTACCGAGTCTCACAATCGGTGAATTTCTTGCTCAAATAATAGATTGCATGCTCTTTCTTTCCGGTTTCATCCTGCTGACCGAGCACACATCCCATGGATTCATCCAGCACTGACAGATACATGATCAATGGCTTTCCTTCCACCGGCGGAACGAGGATAGGAGGTTCTAGCAAACAACCCTTGATGTTGTCGAAAGCTTCTTGGCATTCATCATTCCATACCACAGGTTGATTCTTCCTGAGTAACTTGAAAATTGGCCCGCAGGTTGCAGTCATGTGAGATATAAATCTAGAAATGTAGTTCAAACGCCCGAGGAACCCTCTGACTTGCTTCTCAGTTTGCGGGGCCGGCATCTCGCGGATGGCTCGGACTTTGTCGGGATCTACTTCAATGCCCTTCTGGCTGACAATGAAGCCTAGCAATTTCCCAGGCCTAACACCGAACGTACATTTGTTTGGATTCAGCCGAAGCTTGTATTTCCTCAACCTTTCGAACATCTTTGCCAAATACTCGACATGTTGCTCTTCATCGCTTGACTTGACAATCATGTCGTCTACATAAACTTCAACCTCCTTGTGAATCATGTCATGGAACAAAGTGGTCATCCCCCTTTGATAAGTAGCACCAGCATTGATTAGACCGAACGGCATTGCTTTGCAACAGAAGGTCCCCCACGGAGTGATGAACGATGTCTTCTCCCTGTCTTTGGGTGACATTTTGATTTGGTTATAGCCAGAAAAACCGTCCATGAAGGAGAACACCTTGCACTGGGCAGTATTGTCAACGAGGACATCGATGTGAGGCAGTGGGAGATTGTCTTTCAAGCTTGCTCTATTCAAATCTCTGTAGTCAACACACATCCGAACCTTACCATCCTTCTTCGGCACTGGCACGATGTTAGCAACCCACTCGGGATATTCAACTGTCATGAGAAAACCCGCATCGATCTGTTTCTGCACTTCACCTTTGATCTTCAGAGCCATGTCCGGCCGAGTCTGTCTCAACTTTTGTTTGACAGGAGGACAGTCTGGTTTTGTCGGTATCCGATGCTCCACAATCTGAGGATCCAAACCTGGCATATCCTCGTACGACCATGCAAAAATGTCTGAATATTCGCGGAGAAGTTGGAAGATCCTTTTCTTGACACCTTCCTCTAACGCAGCACCGACTTTGATTTCTCTTTTGTTATCCTCAGTACCCAAGTTGATTAGCTCGATCTCCTCCTGATGAGGCCGAATGGTTTTCTCTTCTTGTTCAAGCAATCGGGCAATCTCATCTGGTATATCATCACTATCCTCATCTTCGGTCTCGAACACCGGGGATTCAACAGTTTGGAGAGACATAGGGTCACTGTGTTCAACGGGTTCATTTTGGTTTGATCTGCGTGACATGTTTGGATGATTTTTAGAAAATAATTTTCATGCAGATCTTTGAAATTAATAAGAAAATACAGATGTTTTGGTTTTTTCTGGCATTACCATTATTTCCAAGGGAAAAAGCATTAAAGAAAGAAAAAGAGTCGTGAAAGAAACGACGTTTTTTATTGATAATGGTGATGTCGGAACAAACATGCCCTTTACAAAAGTGTCACTTCCGCCTCGGGCAGGACGGAAGGATTGTTATTTTGAAAACAAGAGCCTAGACAGCAAGACATATTACTTAGAATCATGCACAAACACAGGGAAATTGATAACGTTCCAGTTCTTTGCCATGCCTCCTGGTGCAACAAGCACGGGCTTAGACCCACTGAGCACGAGCCATTTTTCAAACTGCGGCAGAAGAACCAGGAGACAATGAGCACTTGGAAGTTTTTTGTGTTTTTTGAATGATGCATATGATGCATGATATGTACAAATGCAGATGCAAAAATGACTCTTTTCGTTATCAAAGGGTTTTAGACAAACTAGAAACTTTTGCAAACATTTAGCAAGATGATGGAATTAGAAAGCTATCAAGACAAATCGTTTTGAAATGCTAAGCGAAAGGAAGTGGGATCGACTTCCTTGAACTTATAGGACTTAGTTTTCTTCATGCCTGGTTATATTTGCAAGGAATTTTAGTTTGTCTATACCCTTTGATAAATGCATGTAAAAATTTTATGTATGAATGCATGTATGCATGGTTTTAACAAGGAAAGCACGGTGGGCTAAGGTAACAAGTGGACACGGTGTCCGGTGAAACTAAGGCTTTGATAGTAGTAACCAAGGTTCTATAAAGTTCCCAAACCACCACCTCTCTTCCGTATATCATGGTAGTACAAAGCAACGCTTGTCCATGATTATCCGTAAGAAGGTTTAGTTTGAGTGTAGTATCGCGTGACAACTAAATTTCGAGACAACGCTCGGTTTAGCCACCGCACTACGTCCTAAGAAAGGCCAAGGATGGGTTTGGTAACTACGGTTCATAGCCTTCATCGGTCAATTGGAAGTAAAGTGCCTAAGCATGACAACACACGCCGACAACATCACCTCCAAAATGCCTCAGCTATGTGAGATTGATCGCGTAATCCAATGCACGAGGCAACCCCCGGAATGGATTGTCGATTATATCTCTTCCTAATCTTAAGTTCACTCAGCCCGGGTACAGGGCTTTTGATATCCTAACCCCACACGTACATAAGAAGTTCTTACATGTAACAATAAAGCAAAGCATAAACATAAAGCGTGTAAAACTAGGTGTAGCCCTAAAGTCCCCAGTGAAGTCGCCATTTCTGTCATCGCGATTTTCGGGTGTCAAATCATTGATTGGATTTGAACCTTTCAATCATTGATGTCTCTATTTTTTTGGGGAAGGTAAAATCGAGAAAAACCTTTAGAAATCCTAAGTTCGGGGCTGATTTCACTACGGGAAGGTGTTAGGCACCCGCAATGACTATAGTATCCTATAGGAACCGTTTTACTACGTTTTACGTATATGCTTTGCTTTTATCGCTATTTGTAAAAAGAGATTGATTTTAAGAATGAGAGAGAGAAGATTGAATTTTATTTTATTGGACTTGGAGAGACTTTGAGTCTCTTGCCTACATACCCTTTTAAGGGATCAAAATTCCATGTAGTTCTCTTCCAAAATATATTTGTGAGTTTTGTTCTATTTTAGTTTTGAAAATATTGTTTGAAGAAGAGATAAGAGGCCTCAAGGGCATGAGTTTTGAAAAACTAGTGAGGTGGGTCACTTTGTTAAAGGAAAGATGTTAAAGTTGAAGATTAGGGTTTATTTGGATTTTGCTTAAGAAAATAAAAGGAAAATTATGGAGCTTTGACTCCAACATTATTGTGAAAACGTTTGAGTGAAGAGTTAGTTTTTTGAGAAAGAAATCACGAGTTTTTTCCTAAGTGTCGCGCATCCTAAACATACACCTAGCGATAGGCATACAACGTGTGTGCGTGTGTCGGTGCATGTGTCGGTGTACATCATTATAGTCCATAGTCCTTTACATCGGGTCCTAGTTTACATTCTATAGTCTTGCATGAAATTAAAGTAAAGTAAAAACTAACCTAAAATATTACATGAGTCAACATAGAAAATTGCATAAAATGGCTAAAGGAGAGGAAAAAGGTGAAAATAATGCAATGCTAATGATATGCTTAAGACACAAAATAAGATGGCCAATGAAGAGTAGGGAAATGATAGGATGAGTAGCAATGCATGAAAGATGGAATGCACAAGCAAGTACTAAACAAATGACAAAAAGGTGCAATGAACATGACCAAAAATATCAAGCAAATTGCAAGAGAACTAACATCAAAAATAATGCAAATGACACCAAACTAAGACCTAAAATCTAAACTAAATTCTATAACCTATGATCGTTACCAAAACAGCCCCCCCCTTTCAAAGGAAACACTTCAAGAATTAAAGAGAATTTATGAGTCACATTTACCCTAAAATCCACACATTTCAACAACAAATTACATCTCAAAATTAGCAACTAAACTTGACCAAAGAGAAGCTTTCAATTAAACTTGCAAAGAGAAATTAACAAACAAAATTGTGGCATTGTGGATTGTAAGCAAACTTGTAAAATAAGGGGTCATTATTGAGCATATGAACTAGAGGACTAGGAGTTAATTTGTAAAGCAAGAAATGATCCATTAAGTTTGAAAACCAAGGAATTAGCAATTAGGCATGCAAGAATGTAGAAATAGCATGAATTCAGAGATGAACACATCACAAAAATCATATATCAAGTATCAACACCATAGAGCAAAAGTTGGATCCATTATAGTGCAAGAAAGTTTATAAAAAACACAAAATATCCCAATCAAATGAGAAATTAGCATTTGCCAAATTTTATCAATTTTCGCATGTAAAATATCACAAAACAGTCACAAATATATCAAGAACGCATAACAATTTTTTTTGGGATTTTGTAAAGAAGTCAGAACACACAAGAGGTCCAAATAGCAAACTCAGGGGTGCACATAACAAGAAAAGCTCAAGAAATTGAAAGAAAACCAAAAGCCTGCGGGTAAAAAGCCCAAACCCACGGATCTGATGGATCCGGATCAAGCTAACGCTCCAGGAGCGTTGGATTGATCCAGATCCATCAGGATCTTGATCAAACGGCTAGGAACAGAAGAGAGTGGGTCGGGTTTGGGTCAACCCGACCCAAGCACGCATATAAAAGGAGTTTTTTTACCCATTTCTCTCATTTTTTCAAAACCTTTCTCTTTCTTCCTCTCTTCTTCTCCGCCGTTCTCTCTTCTCTCCACAAACCCTAACCCTAATTTTGTTTACATGGCCCAGGAATCAAAGAAACACGGTTTTAACAAATCATGTGGCTATTCTAAGCATGAATCAAACACCAGAAACTACATATGTTGGTTGAATCATCGTAGATCTTGAACTTCCACTCACGGATTTCGAACGGTTCTTGATGCATTCTTGGTTCAAATCTTTGTTTAATCCTTCGTCCTAATGGAACCTCTCACGGATTTGAAGGTTTACAACGATTGATTTGTGTTGTAAACCCTAAAATCTGTTACGGTTTTGAAAATCTCTTAGGGTTTCGTTGTTTTGGAACTGAACCGTTCGAAATCCTACAGTACTACGTTGATTCGAACTCGTTGATGTGCATACACATAATGGAGGTAAGTATTGATTCAAACCTGGTTTTGTTCGGAGATTTGGACTTGAATCTTCGGAACTCTTGGCTTTGATTCTGTTTTTTCTTGCTGGTTCTTGCTTGAAATTCGAACGAAACCGTGAATCTTCTCCTTCTTCTTACTGATTCAGAACCGTGAAATTCTTTCCCTTTTTCTTCTCCTCTTCCTCCTCTGTGATCGCGTTCGAATTCGCAGCTTCCAGTGGCGGATTCACGCTCGAATTGCAGGGGAAATGGTTCGATGATGATGATTCAGTGATGAATCTCTGAGAACTGTGATGAATTTTGCTGCATTGTACTTGAATTTGATTCTGGAAAGTTAGGGTTTGTAGGAATTGTTCATTGTGTTCTTGAGGTTTTCTGGGTTTGTGATGATTTTGATCTAACTGACATGAGAGAGAAAGATGAATTCTGTTTTTGACTGTGGCGCGTGAATATGGATCTCTGACACTGTGTACTATTTATAGCCTGCCATGTGTGATTCTGGCCAATGAGGTAGTGACACGTGGACTGGACTGAGCTGGCGTGGCACCTGTGGACTGAATCTGAAAAAGGACTAAACTGCAAATTTTAAAGAATTTGGGACTAAACTGCAAAATAAAAAAGAAGAAAGAATTGGACTGTTTTTTTGAGAATTAAAAGTAAATTGGGGCGTATTTGTAATAAAGTATAAAATTTGGACTAAATTGCAATTTTTGAAAATATTAGGACTAAAATGTAAAAATAATAAAATTGGTTAAAAAATGTAATTTGAAATGCAACGTAAAGTGAAACAATTAAAACTGACAAAACGGACTAAAACGAACAAATTACCACAAATGAGGTATTTTAAAATACCTCTCTGTCCAAAATTTATTTGATGTGAAAAGACTGAAATGCCCCTGGGGCAAAAACGACTCAAACTGACTCAGATGCAAATTAAGATGATTTTTGTACAAAATTTGATTAATGATTCATGCAAACAAATTGAAAAGACTCAGGGACAAATTGTAGGGACTGAAAATGGGTTCCTTTGTAGGAAATGACCTAAATACCCTTTTGTATGATTTTATGCAAAAATTCAAAAGACTGAAACAGTAATGTATGCAGTTGAAGCACAGTAGAAAACACAGTGAATCAGAAAGCATTAGAAAATAGCAGAGGAATTTGAGTGAGTATTTTTAGGTCCAAAATGAGGGTATGACAGCTGCCCCTATTTAAGTTTCTTGGTCTGGAGAGTCAAGAGACGGAGTCTTTGGCTTGACGTGACGAAGATACTTAAATATCGACATTAGCACTGATTTTGGGCGTAAAAATACATTTGTAAATGCTATGCATGCCATGCAACATTTGTGTTATGAATGCAAGACAAACTGAGAATTGAATTTAACAGAATATGTCGTATCCATTGCGGGATTGGTAGACATTAACAGAATAGCAAACAACAGAGTATGTCGTATCCATTGCGGGACTGATTAACATTAACAGAATAGCAAAAAGGAATATGTCGTATCCATTGCGGGACTGATTGACATTAACAGAATAGCAGATAACAAGACTCACTGGGGAGACTCGGAACCAAATTTGACAGGTACAAGCTGTTCTTGGATGCGAACTGGCCACTTGACCGGGAATATTGACAACAAAGGGCGCAAGCTGCTCTTGTATTTGAGCTGGTCACTTGGCTGAGAGCAAATATAGAAAGCACAAGCTGTTCTTGGACACGAACTGGTTACTTGGCTGAAAGAAAACAAGGTAGAAAGCACAAGCCGTTCTTGTATTTGAACTAGTTACTTGGCTGACGGGAAACAAAATAGAAAGCACGAGCTGTTCTTGGATCTGAACTGGTCGCTCGGCGGATATCAAAAGAATAGGTACAAGCTGTCCTTGGATGCGAACTTGCTACTTGACCGATAACAGAAACAAATTGATAGGCACAAGCTGTTCTTGGATGCGAACTTGCTGCTTGACCGATAACAGAAACAAATTGTATTTGAAAGAGACTTGAATTTGATTGACATAACTGCAGGAGCTTGAATTTGAAAGGAATGCTAGAACAAGACTGTTGAACTTTGAAATTGACATGGCAGTAGACATTTATTGTTGGCAGAAGAAATTTGAAGTTGACAAGATTGATTTTGATTGGGATTAACATAGGAATTGAGACTGCAGATGCGTATGAATAGCATGACGATTTTATCGAATGCATGAACACATAAGATGCATGATTATGCATGTATGAATGTTTTGGAATGCATGATGATTGGCAATTTGTAGACAGAATTTCGCAGAGACGGACAAAACATTGGAATATTGGGCACGTAATGGCTCGCGCTCGGACATATATTTGCAAAAGTTCCTCTTCTGGGGATGCAGTCGTTTGAGGATACATCGAGACCATTGCTGAAGGCAGGAGGTTGTAAAATTGTAGAGAAAAACAGTCTGAATGGTATTACTGCTTGTTGGAACGGTCACGTAAATGCTTCGGACATCGCATCTGTGGTCAATGCTTTTGCATGTTTGTTTTTTCATTTCATTTTTTTTTCTTTTTCATTTTTCTTTCATCATCCCATTTTTGCCTGGATCGCCCTTTCGGGTTTTCGATCCACCGGGGAATAGTCTTTTTTGTGTTGCCCCTGTTTTTGCCTGAATTGCCTTTGAAGGTTGTCAATCCATCGGGGTGCTCATTTTTGCCTAAGCCGCCCTTTCGGGTTTTCGACTTAGCGAGCATGTTCGCTTTTCATGCTTTTCATTCTGTTTTTTCATTCTTGCCATTGACCACAGACCGTCACTGGGAGGAAGGCTTGCTAGTAACTTGAATTGGAACTGATATCAATGTAGATTTGTTCATGCATGTTCATTTGAATGTACCTAGCTGTTCAAGCTTGCTTCCAAAATACTCAAAAAAGGTTTTCAGTTTTCAGAATGTTTATTCCAGACATGCATCCTTATTAACATAGAAGAAATCTTTTGTACAAAGCTTTGAAAATAGAACGGAAAATGAGTGCCAAACAAAAGCATAGGCTCAAATCAATGTATAAGGGTGGTAGTCAGCCAAAAGCGCGACCCCACAGATTCACAAATCTTGGAAAATGGTAATTTTATTGGTTGGTGGTACATTGAACACAGTAACCGCTATGGTATCTGAAACTCTTGAATCCACAGGCGTCGGAACCTCGGATGAGAACAGCCAATCATCAATTGCAAAGATCCCAAGGGGAATGGTAATTTGCCAGATATAGTCAATTGTCTTTTATTTCAATCTCATTTTTGCATGAACCGCCCTTTCGGGTTTTCGGCTCATCGAGACGCTCATTTTTGCCTGAGTTACATGTAATCTCAGCGAGCTTTTACATTTTTGTTTCTTGTCCCTTATTTTGCCTGGACCGCCCTTTCGGGTTTTCGATCCACCGGGAAGCGCATTTTTGCCTAGGCCGCCCTTTCGGGTTTTCGACCTACCACGCTGTTCTTTTCATATCTAGACAAAGTATTTCTTGACTATATCGGCATTTACAGGATTCGGAAGTTCTACACCATCCATGTGTGTGAGAATCAAAGCACCGCCGGAGAAAGCCTTCTTGACAACATAAGGTCCCTCATAGTTAGGCGTCCACTTGCCCCTTGGGTCGGGTAGCTGACTCATTCTTCTTTTCAATACGAGTTCACCCTCTTTGAATACCCGAGGACGAACTTTCTTGTCGAAAGCATTTTTCATCCTTGTTTGATACATCTGACCGTGAGCTAAAGCACCCAGGCGTCTTTCCTCAATCAAATTCAACTGGTCGTACCGATTCTGGCACCATTCAGCCTCAGACAACTTCGCTTCCATAATCACACGGAGAGACGGAATCTCCACTTCCAACGGGAGGACTGCTTCCATGCCGTATACAAGAGAAAAAGGCGTTGCCCCAGTTGAACTACGAACGGTAGTACGATAGCCGTGTAAAGCATAGGGTAACATCTCATGCCAGTCTTTGTATGTTGTTACCATCTTCTGCACAATCTTCTTGATGTTCTTATTGGCAGCCTCAACTGCGCCATTCATCTGAGGTCTGTAAGGAGAAGAATTGTGGTGTTCAATCTTGAATTTTTCACATAAGGCTTGCACCATGTCATTGTTCAGGTTGGTACCGTTGTCAGTGATGATCTTGCTAGGAACACCATACCGACAGATGATATTGTTCTTGATGAACTTGACTACCACTTGCTTAGTCACGTTGGCATAAGATGCAGCTTCGACCCATTTGGTGAAATAATCGATCGCTACCAGGATAAAACGATGACCGTTTGAAGCTTTCGGTTCAATTCTTCCGATCATATCAATGCCCCACATAGAGAAAGGCCATGGAGAAGACATAACATTGAGAGCGTGCGGAGGCACATGGATCTTATCAGCATATACTTGACATTTGTGGCACTTCCTGGCATATTGATAGCAATCGCGCTCCATAGTCATCCAGTAATAACCAGCTCTCAACAGCTTTCTAGACATAGCATGCCCCGATGCGTGGGTTCCAAAGGTGCCATCGTGCACATCGTGCATTAGCTGTTCTGCTTCACATTCATCAACACATCTCAACAACACCATATCGAAATTCCTTTTGTACAGGACATCACCATCCAGCAGGAACTTGCTAGCCAGCCTGCGCAGCGTCTTCTTGTCTTTGTTGGAAGCACCCGGTGGGTACTCACGGCTTTGCAGAAATTGCTTGATATCATAATACCAGGGTTTGACGTCGATTCCGCCTGAACCTGTCTGTACAATTGCATCACTGACAGTAAACACATGAGCGGGCCGGTCTAAGCGTTGTACTTTGATCATCGGTACATGATTCCAATGGTTCACTCGGAACATGGAGGATAAGGTAGCAAGAGCATCGGCCATTTGGTTCTCCTCTCGGGGAATATGGTGCAACTCAACCTTTGTAAAATACGTCAACAGACGTCTCGCATAATCACGGTAAGGGATCAAATTAGCGTGATGGGTTTCCCACTCTCCCTTTATCTGGTTGATGACTAGTGCGGAGTCTCCATAGATGTCAAGATGCTTGATTCTCATATCGATGGCTTCTTCAATTCCCAGGATACATGCCTCGTATTCGGCCACATTGTTGGTGCACTCAAACACAATCCGGGCTGTAAAAGGGATGTGATGCCCCTGCGGAGCCACAATTACTGCGCCAATTCCTCGGCCATAAGCATTAACAGCACCATCAAAGACCAATCCCCACTTGCTATCAGGGTCTGGACCTTCACCGATCAATGGTTCTTCACAGTCTCTTGAATTTAAAAACAGAACCTCTTCGTCGGGGAAATCGAACTTCAAAGGTTGATAATCATCAAGTGGTTGGCAAGCGAGATGGTCAGCCAGGATACTCCCTCTAATGGCTTTCTGAGCTTTAAACACAATATCATACTCTGACAGTAACATTTGCCAACGTGCAATTTTTCCAGTAACAGCCGGTTTCTCAAAGATGTACTTGATTGGATCCACCCGGGATATCAACCAAGTGGTGTGGTTTATCAAGTAATGACGCAGGCGCTTGGCGGCCCAGGCTAGTGCACAACAGGTTTTTTCAAGCATCGTGTACCGAGTCTCACAATCGGTGAATTTCTTGCTCAAATAATAGATTGCATGCTCTTTCTTTCCGGTTTCATCCTGCTGACCGAGCACACATCCCATGGATTCATCCAGCACTGACAGATACATGATCAATGGCTTTCCTTCCACCGGCGGAACGAGGATAGGAGGTTCTAGCAAACAACCCTTGATGTTGTCGAAAGCTTCTTGGCATTCATCATTCCATACCACAGGTTGATTCTTCCTGAGTAACTTGAAAATTGGCCCGCAGGTTGCAGTCATGTGAGATATAAATCTAGAAATGTAGTTCAAACGCCCGAGGAACCCTCTGACTTGCTTCTCAGTTTGCGGGGCCGGCATCTCGCGGATGGCTCGGACTTTGTCGGGATCTACTTCAATGCCCTTCTGGCTGACAATGAAGCCTAGCAATTTCCCAGGCCTAACACCGAACGTACATTTGTTTGGATTCAGCCGAAGCTTGTATTTCCTCAACCTTTCGAACATCTTTGCCAAATACTCGACATGTTGCTCTTCATCGCTTGACTTGACAATCATGTCGTCTACATAAACTTCAACCTCCTTGTGAATCATGTCATGGAACAAAGTGGTCATCCCCCTTTGATAAGTAGCACCAGCATTGATTAGACCGAACGGCATTGCTTTGCAACAGAAGGTCCCCCACGGAGTGATGAACGATGTCTTCTCCCTGTCTTTGGGTGACATTTTGATTTGGTTATAGCCAGAAAAACCGTCCATGAAGGAGAACACCTTGCACTGGGCAGTATTGTCAACGAGGACATCGATGTGAGGCAGTGGGAGATTGTCTTTCAAGCTTGCTCTATTCAAATCTCTGTAGTCAACACACATCCGAACCTTACCATCCTTCTTCGGCACTGGCACGATGTTAGCAACCCACTCGGGATATTCAACTGTCATGAGAAAACCCGCATCGATCTGTTTCTGCACTTCACCTTTGATCTTCAGAGCCATGTCCGGCCGAGTCTGTCTCAACTTTTGTCTGACAGGAGGACAGTCTGGTTTTGTCGGTATCCGATGCTCCACAATCTGAGGATCCAAACCTGGCATATCCTCGTACGACCATGCAAAAATGTCTGAATATTCGCGGAGAAGTTGGAAGATCCTTTTCTTGACACCTTCCTCTAACGCAGCACCGACTTTGATTTCTCTTTTGTTATCCTCAGTACCCAAGTTGATTAGCTCGATCTCCTCCTGATGAGGCCGAATGGTTTTCTCTTCTTGTTCAAGCAATCGGGCAATCTCATCTGGTATATCATCACTATCCTCATCTTCGGTCTCGAACACCGGGGATTCAACAGTTTGGAGAGACATAGGGTCACTGTGTTCAACGGGTTCATTTTGGTTTGATCTGCGTGACATGTTTGGATGATTTTTAGAAAATAATTTTCATGCAGATCTTTGAAATTAATAAGAAAATACAGATGTTTTGGTTTTTTCTGGCATTACCATTATTTCCAAGGGAAAAAGCATTAAAGAAAGAAAAAGAGTCGTGAAAGAAACGACGTTTTTTATTGATAATGGTGATGTCGGAACAAACATGCCCTTTACAAAAGTGTCACTTCCGCCTCGGGCAGGACGGAAGGATTGTTATTTTGAAAACAAGAGCCTAGACAGCAAGACATATTACTTAGAATCATGCACAAACACAGGGAAATTGATAACGTTCCAGTTCTTTGCCATGCCTCCTGGTGCAACAAGCACGGGCTTAGACCCACTGAGCACGAGCCATTTTTCAAACTGCGGCAGAAGAACCAGGAGACAATGAGCACTTGGAAGTTTTTTGTGTTTTTTGAATGATGCATATGATGCATGATATGTACAAATGCAGATGCAAAAATGACTCTTTTCGTTATCAAAGGGTTTTAGACAAACTAGAAACTTTTGCAAACATTTAGCAAGATGATGGAATTAGAAAGCTATCAAGACAAATCGTTTTGAAATGCTAAGCGAAAGGAAGTGGGATCGACTTCCTTGAACTTATAGGACTTAGTTTTCTTCATGCCTGGTTATATTTGCAAGGAATTTTAGTTTGTCTATACCCTTTGATAAATGCATGTAAAAATTTTATGTATGAATGCATGTATGCATGGTTTTAACAAGGAAAGCACGGTGGGCTAAGGTAACAAGTGGACACGGTGTCCGGTGAAACTAAGGCTTTGATAGTAGTAACCAAGGTTCTATAAAGTTCCCAAACCACCACCTCTCTTCCGTATATCATGGTAGTACAAAGCAACGCTTGTCCATGATTATCCGTAAGAAGGTTTAGTTTGAGTGTAGTATCGCGTGACAACTAAATTTCGAGACAACGCTCGGTTTAGCCACCGCACTACGTCCTAAGAAAGGCCAAGGATGGGTTTGGTAACTACGGTTCATAGCCTTCATCGGTCAATTGGAAGTAAAGTGCCTAAGCATGACAACACACGCCGACAACATCACCTCCAAAATGCCTCAGCTATGTGAGATTGATCGCGTAATCCAATGCACGAGGCAACCCCCGGAATGGATTGTCGATTATATCTCTTCCTAATCTTAAGTTCACTCAGCCCGGGTACAGGGCTTTTGATATCCTAACCCCACACGTACATAAGAAGTTCTTACATGTAACAATAAAGCAAAGCATAAACATAAAGCGTGTAAAACTAGGTGTAGCCCTAAAGTCCCCAGTGAAGTCGCCATTTCTGTCATCGCGATTTTCGGGTGTCAAATCATTGATTGGATTTGAACCTTTCAATCATTGATGTCTCTATTTTTTTGGGGAAGGTAAAATCGAGAAAAACCTTTAGAAATCCTAAGTTCGGGGCTGATTTCACTACGGGAAGGTGTTAGGCACCCGCAATGACTATAGTATCCTATAGGAACCGTTTTACTACGCTTTACGTATATGCTTTGCTTTTATCGCTATTTGTAAAAAGAGATTGATTTTAAGAATGAGAGAGAGAAGATTGAATTTTATTTTATTGGACTTGGAGAGACTTTGAGTCTCTTGCCTACATACCCTTTTAAGGGATCAAAATTCCATGTAGTTCTCTTCCAAAATATATTTGTGAGTTTTGTTCTATTTTAGTTTTGAAAATATTGTTTGAAGAAGAGATAAGAGGCCTCAAGGGCATGAGTTTTGAAAAACTAGTGAGGTGGGTCACTTTGTTAAAGGAAAGATGTTAAAGTTGAAGATTAGGGTTTATTTGGATTTTGCTTAAGAAAATAAAAGGAAAATTATGGAGCTTTGACTCCAACATTATTGTGAAAACGTTTGAGTGAAGAGTTAGTTTTTTGAGAAAGAAATCACGAGTTTTTTCCTAAGTGTCGCGCATCCTAAACATACACCTAGCGATAGGCATACAACGTGTGTGCGTGTGTCGGTGCATGTGTCGGTGTACATCATTATAGTCCATAGTCCTTTACATCGGGTCCTAGTTTACATTCTATAGTCTTGCATGAAATTAAAGTAAAGTAAAAACTAACCTAAAATATTACATGAGTCAACATAGAAAATTGCATAAAATGGCTAAAGGAGAGGAAAAAGGTGAAAATAATGCAATGCTAATGATATGCTTAAGACACAAAATAAGATGGCCAATGAAGAGTAGGGAAATGATAGGATGAGTAGCAATGCATGAAAGATGGAATGCACAAGCAAGTACTAAACAAATGACAAAAAGGTGCAATGAACATGACCAAAAATATCAAGCAAATTGCAAGAGAACTAACATCAAAAATAATGCAAATGACACCAAACTAAGACCTAAAATCTAAACTAAATTCTATAACCTATGATCGTTACCAAAACAGCCCCCCCCTTTCAAAGGAAACACTTCAAGAATTAAAGAGAATTTATGAGTCACATTTACCCTAAAATCCACACATTTCAACAACAAATTACATCTCAAAATTAGCAACTAAACTTGACCAAAGAGAAGCTTTCAATTAAACTTGCAAAGAGAAATTAACAAACAAAATTGTGGCATTGTGGATTGTAAGCAAACTTGTAAAATAAGGGGTCATTATTGAGCATATGAACTAGAGGACTAGGAGTTAATTTGTAAAGCAAGAAATGATCCATTAAGTTTGAAAACCAAGGAATTAGCAATTAGGCATGCAAGAATGTAGAAATAGCATGAATTCAGAGATGAACACATCACAAAAATCATATATCAAGTATCAACACCATAGAGCAAAAGTTGGATCCATTATAGTGCAAGAAAGTTTATAAAAAACACAAAATATCCCAATCAAATGAGAAATTAGCATTTGCCAAATTTTATCAATTTTCGCATGTAAAATATCACAAAACAGTCACAAATATATCAAGAACGCATAACAATTTTTTTTGGGATTTTGTAAAGAAGTCAGAACACACAAGAGGTCCAAATAGCAAACTCAGGGGTGCACATAACAAGAAAAGCTCAAGAAATTGAAAGAAAACCAAAAGCCTGCGGGTAAAAAGCCCAAACCCACGGATCTGATGGATCCGGATCAAGCTAACGCTCCAGGAGCGTTGGATTGATCCAGATCCATCAGGATCTTGATCAAACGGCCAGGAACAGAAGAGAGTGGGTCGGGTTTGGGTCAACCCGACCCAAGCACGCATATAAAAGGAGTTTTTTACCCATTTCTCTCATTTTTTCAAAACCTTTCTCTTTCTTCCTCTCTTCTTCTCCGCCGTTCTCTCTTCTCTCCACAAACCCTAACCCTAATTTTGTTTACATGGCCCAGGAATCAAAGAAACACGGTTTTAACAAATCATGTGGCTATTCTAAGCATGAATCAAACACCAGAAACTACATATGTTGGTTGAATCATCGTAGATCTTGAACTTCCACTCACGGATTTCGAACGGTTCTTGATGCATTCTTGGTTCAAATCTTTGTTTAATCCTTCGTCCTAATGGAACCTCTCACGGATTTGAAGGTTTACAACGATTGATTTGTGTTGTAAACCCTAAAATCTGTTACGGTTTTGAAAATCTCTTAGGGTTTCGTTGTTTTGGAACTGAACCGTTCGAAATCCTACAGTACTACGTTGATTCGAACTCGTTGATGTGCATACACATAATGGAGGTAAGTATTGATTCAAACCTGGTTTTGTTCGGAGATTTGGACTTGAATCTTCGGAACTCTTGGCTTTGATTCTGTTTTTTCTTGCTGGTTCTTGCTTGAAATTCGAACGAAACCGTGAATCTTCTCCTTCTTCTTACTGATTCAGAACCGTGAAATTCTTTCCCTTTTTCTTCTCCTCTTCCTCCTCTGTGATCGCGTTCGAATTCGCAGCTTCCAGTGGCGGATTCACGCTCGAATTGCAGGGGAAATGGTTCGATGATGATGATTCAGTGATGAATCTCTGAGAACTGTGATGAATTTTGCTGCATTGTACTTGAATTTGATTCTGGAAAGTTAGGGTTTGTAGGAATTGTTCATTGTGTTCTTGAGGTTTTCTGGGTTTGTGATGATTTTGATCTAACTGACATGAGAGAGAAAGATGAATTCTGTTTTTGACTGTGGCGCGTGAATATGGATCTCTGACACTGTGTAATATTTATAGCCTGCCATGTGTGATTCTGGCCAATGAGGTAGTGACACGTGGACTGGACTGAGCTGGCGTGGCACCTGTGGACTGAATCTGAAAAAGGACTAAACTGCAAATTTTAAAGAATTTGGGACTAAACTGCAAAATAAAAAAGAAGAAAGAATTGGACTGTTTTTTTGAGAATTAAAAGGAAATTGGGGCGTATTTGTAATAAAGTATAAAATTTGGACTAAATTGCAATTTTTGAAAATATTAGGACTAAAATGTAAAAATAATAAAATTGGTTAAAAAATGTAATTTGAAATGCAACGTAAAGTGAAACAATTAAAACTGACAAAACGGACTAAAACGAACAAATTACCACAAATGAGGTATTTTAAAATACCTCTCTGTCCAAAATTTATTTGATGTGAAAAGACTGAAATGCCCCTGGGGCAAAAACGACTCAAACTGACTCAGATGCAAATTAAGATGATTTTTGTACAAAATTTGATTAATGATTCATGCAAACAAATTGAAAAGACTCAAGGACAAATTGTAGGGACTGAAAATGGGTTCCTTTGTAGGAAATGACCTAAATACCCTTTTGTATGATTTTATGCAAAAATTCAAAAGACTGAAACAGTAATGTATGCAGTTGAAGCACAGTAGAAAACACAGTGAATCAGAAAGCATTAGAAAATAGCAGAGGAATTTGAGTGAGTATTTTTAGGTCCAAAATGAGGGTATGACACTTCTAATCTCTGTAACCGACTTAGGAGTCTCCCATTGTGATACCGCTTCAACTTTAGACGGATCCACTGCAACTCCATTACCCGAAATAATATGGCCAAGAAAACTCACCTCTTTCAACCAGAATTCACACTTTGACAATTTGGCAAACAACTTCTTCTCTTTCAACACTCACAAAACAGTCTTCAAATGCTCAGCATGTTCTTCTTCAGTCTTATAGTATATCAAAATATCATCAATAAACACCACAACAAAATAATCCAAATAAGCATGCAAGATCCTATTCATGTACTCCATAAATACACCAGGTGCATTAGTAACACCGAAAGGCATCACCGTATACTCATAATGCCCATAATGCGTCCTAAACGCCGTCTTCTGCATATCTTCATCTTTCACTTTAATCTAGTGATAACCTGATCTCAAATCAATCTTGCTAAACACACGTTCACCCACTAATTGATCCATCAAGTCGCCAATTCTCGGAAGTGGATACCTATTCTTTATCGTCACTTTATTCAACTGTCGATAGTCAATGCACAATCTCATATTGTCATCTTTCTTCTTGACCAACAATACCGGCGCTCCCCAAGGTGAAACACTCGGTCTAACAAACTTCTTCTCAAGCAAATCCTCTAATTGTTTCTTCAGCTCCGCCAACTCAGAAGCTGACATACGATAAGGTGTCATAGACACAGGCTTCGTTCCAGGAATAAGATCAATCGAAAATTCAACTTCTCTTTCTGGAGGCACATCAGGAATTTCATCAGGAAAAACTTCTGGAAAATCGCATACCAGGCCACTTGTAGCCTATCGATCACTGCCTGATTCTCAATAGATAACGACGCCATTAAAGAAAACATCATAATTCCATCGCGTTCTAACTGTTTCAGCTGCTTAGTAGATAAAAATTCTGCTCCACTCTCTTCTTCAGCAGAAGAAAAATGCACCGTCTTGCTAAAACAATTAATAAGAACGTGATTGTATTCCAACCAATTCATCCCCAGGATTACATCCATTCTGACAAACGGTAAACAGACCAAGTCAATCTCAAAGTCACGACCAAACATAGACACGGGACATCTCAAACACACAAGAGAAGTAGTCACCGAACCCTTAGCTGGGGTTTCGACAACCATCTCCCCATTCATATCAGATACAACAAGATTCAACTTAGCAGCACAATCAAGAGCAATAAAACAATGCGTAGCACTAGTATCAATAATAGCAACTAAAGGTATATTATCAAAATAACAAGTACCTCTGATCAACTGATCCTCATTCTCTGTCTGAGTACCAGTCAAAGCAAAAACTCTCCCAGTAGTCTGAGCCTTCTTAGGCTTCTTGCATTGTGAACCAATGTGGCCCTCCTCCTCGCAGTTAAAACACACAATGTCATCATGTTTGCACTCAGCAGTAGTATGCCCTTTCTTGCCGCAACGAAAACACTGTTTCACCTCTCCAGGACAAGCATTACTCTTATGGCCCTTCACACCACAAGTATAGCAGACAATCTCAGCAGGAGCATTTTTCTTAATAGGTCTCCTCTCATCATTAACTCTTTGCTTGCCCTTATCAACAGGGGCACTGTAAGGCTTAGGACGACTCTGCTGACCTTTACCTTTCCTCTCATTAACAACCTTGTAATGAGCTTTTGTATCCTCCTCCTAAATCCTGCAACTGCTCACCAGCTCGGAAAAATTTCTGATCTTCTAGTAACCAACTGCCCTCTTGATATCAGCACGCAACCTATTCTCGAATTTGATACATTTAGAAAATTCAGCAGTCTCAGGAGTATAATGTGGATAGAACTTAGCCAACTCCACAAACTTCGCAGCATATTCAGTCACCGACATGTTCCCTTGCTTTAGCTCAAGGAACTCAATCTCCTTCTTCCCGCGAACATCTTCAGGGAAGTATCTGTCTAGGAATTCCCTCCTAAACACAGCCCAAGTAACCTCAGCACCATCTTGCTCTATAATAGGTAGGAGACTAACCCACCAGTCATCAGCTTCCTCGGCTAACATGTGCGTACCAAAACGTACCTTCTGCACCTTCGTGCACTGCATGACTCTGAACACTCTCTCGATCTCCTTGAGCCACGTCTGAGCTCCATCAGGATCATACCTCCCTTTGAAGGTAGGAGGATGATTTCTCAGGAATGTCTCTAACATACGGACCTCAGCATTCGCACCAGCATTCGCATTTGGTTGTTGTCCTACAGCTTGCGCAACAGCCTCCAAAGCAGCAGCAATCGCAGCGTCGTTTCTTCCAGCCATCTTAGTTCTCTACACAACACAAGACAATCACCATGACATATAACAATACATCAACTGATACTCGACACAACAAGACTCTTCTACTTGGCCGGACGGACCGACCTGCTCTGATACCAATTGTAACACCCCGTTTTCCCGACATAAAAATTTCTTAAAATAAATCAGAGTTAATTACATAAACTGAGCGTCACATTTCACATAAATCTCATATATGAATAAATAACAATTTATTCTTTATCAAACGTCTTAAACATAGCAGTGGAATCATAAAAAGTCTTGGCACGCAGGCCTCATCAAACGTCTCAGAAGGTTCATCTAAAAAAATAGTCTTATGAAATCATAAATGACATGCAAGGACTAGAAAAACATTTAACAAGTTTCCCCATCCCGTTACATGTTAGAGCACCTAAGACTCAACCGAGGAAAGTCCTCGCACGCCTGCACATAATCTTGGTTACCTGCAAGTTACCCATACAAAGAGCAACATTTTCAAGCAGAAGGGGTGAGATTCACAAAACAATAATATTAAACATATAATTCAATAATTATAGTTAACAACAAATCATCACATAAACACGTCGCAGCAAACATCATCTAGCATCACAAGCATCATCATAAACATCTTAAACAACTTGACTCGACAATGCAACTTCACTTGACTATGCAACTCTAACATCTTAAATGCATGTGGTACTAATCTAGGGCATAAGCCCTCGTCTCTTTGAGCATAAATATACTCCCAGGGCATAAACCCTCGTCGCTAGTGAGCAAAAGCTCCAGGGCCTGAGCCCTCGTCGCTGGTGAGTAAAAACTTCAGGGCATAATGTAACGCCCTAGTTTGTATTTTATTATTTTTAGTTGCTTTGAATATTTAATTGGAATTTCTAAATGATTATGTGAATATGTGGTGTGTTTATTTGTTTTATGTAGTTTATATAATTTATGTGAATTATGTGATGTTATTATTTGAATTATGTTTTATTATATGATTATTTGTGTTATTTAATAAAATAGGAGGAGGAATAATATTTAATTGGTTAAAAAGGGATTTATATAATAATTATTTAGAATTAGTAGTATTAAGGAGGGGGTTACACTTTAATTAGGAGATTAAGTGAGGAGTTAAGAGAAATAGATGTTATGTTTTGGTTAGTAAGGAAATAGAATTAGTCAGACAAAAGAAATTTGTACGTATCAGTAAAACAAGAAAAGTAAGCTTTTTGGGAGAAAGAGAGAAGAGGCCAAGGGAAGAACTAGGAAGAGAGAATTCATCCAATTGCTGTAGGAATTTGCTGAATTAAGGTAAGGGTGGGTTTACTTTTCAATTGCTAATGTATCTATGTATGATTTCATGAAAATGGATTGAAAAACGGTGATTTTTGATTTAGGTTAAAGAATATGATAAATTGCTCATTGTTGTTGAATTATGTTGTTGATGATGTTGTTATGATTTGTTTCTGATGCTTTGTTGTATATTGAACCCATAAACCTTATAATGATTCATTTTGGGCGATTGGGGGATCAAAATTGGGTTTTTGGATGAAAAAGAGGTTTGAGAATCGTAGGTTTTTCTGAATTCCAGATGATGCTTCGCTTAAGCGAGTTTGCCTTCGCTTAAGCGAGCTACCCTAGTAGTTACCCAGAACTGAGAACTGACCGTTCGCTCAAGCGTGAGCCAAGCGAACGCTAAGCGAGCGAAATCCCAACTTTCGTCATTTGCGTCGCTTAAGCGAAGTTCCCGTCACTTAAGCGAGAGACGCCACATTTTGCCCAGAATCTTGAAAATTGGCCGTTCGCTTAAGCGAACCGTAAGCGAGCTTTAAGCGAGATAAAACCCAAACTTTCGTCATTTGACTCGCTCAAGCGAGAATCTGCTCGCTTAAGCGAGATGGGTCCTGTGCGACCATTTTGTGTTATTTTTCTAAGTGCTCCTAGCCCAAACCTAAGCTTCCTAACTTGTTTATTGGATTTATTAAGAATTGTTTAGATGATAAAACTTATACATGAAGATGATTAAGATGGATTTATGTATGATTACATGAAATTAAGTATGCTTTGCTAAGTTTGAAGTTATCCTTGATGTTGTTGAGTGGTGTTATCCAGTTGGGGAGGGTGTCTTAGTTGTTAGACACAGTAGTTGATGTCCTAAGTAGTTGTTGTTGGTTGCATGCTGATATGCACCACTAGATGTTGTTGGGTTGTATGCAGATATACACCATAGAGTCATTCATACTCATATGCATTTGTTGGGGGCTTATTGCCCTGGAATGTTTATCATTCACCTGTTGGGGGCTTATTGCCCTGGAACGCTTTATCGTTCACTTGTTGGGGGCTTATTGCCCTGGGATGCTTTAACCATCCAACTGTTGGGGGCTTATTGCCCTGGAATGCTTAGCATTCAACGCGCGTAGTATGGTACCACATGCACATTGCATTAGTAGTTGAGGTCTTGCATAGTTGTTGTAGGTGTGAGTTGTCTTGTTGGAGTTGTTGTTGGTGAGATGTCGCCACAAGGGTTGTTGTTGTTGATGTTAATCAAAGATGAATCAAAATTATAATGTTGAGATGATATTGTTGATAATGTTGCTGTTGGTTGTTATTATTTGTTGTTGTTTTCAATTTACTTTGATGATTCATATATCTATATATTACTTTTGATTTGTGAACTCACCCCTTCTGCTAGAATTGCCGCCTTGTGGGCAAGTGCAGGTAATGAAGGCTAGTTAGATTGTTGGCTCTTGTGTCATAGGCTCTGATACGTAACAGGGATGGGGAATCGTTGTCTTTCTTGCATTCCTTTATGTATCATTTCTTTGAAGAAGATGTTGTTGAAGAATGTAGTTGTTGAATAATTTTACTATGTTGATGGCCTTTGTGCCGAGGATATGATGTAATTGTTGAATATGATTCAAATTAAAGATTTTCCGCTGCAAAATTTTAATATGATGAAATTTGTTGATGCTTTTAAATAGTTTTTATATTCTATTTAAATAATTTTGAAAAAAGTAGTGTAATGCTCCGTTGTTTGTTGGATAACTCTGATTATAATTATTATTAATATTATTATTACGTTATTTTGGGAAACGGGGTGTTACACATAAGCCCTCATCTCTGAATGAGTATGCATGAGACTCAACATCTTATAACTTAAACAAGTTAAACATCTTAAAACGTCGCAACATCATAAACATCTTGGACCGACACATGCAGCATTAATCATATATAAACAACTACATGGCAGCAACTCATCAATCATGGCATATAGCAACATCAAGGATTCATCACGTAAGCATCACATATATTACACATATAGTTCACATAATACACATATGATTCATAAATCATTCTCAACTACATCAAATTATCACGAAGCATCAATCACAGATCATCATTTTATATCACAGTTATTCTCCATTACTACCCAAGGTTCAACTCTCAAAGTCCTACACGAAACAGATCCCAAGATACAAAGCTATGGCAGTCTGAAACCTCACTACTCGTCGTGGCGAGTTGATCTGCTCGCCTCGCGAGCTCAACTAGGGGTTACTCGCCTTTGGCGAGTTGGGGGCGGACTGAGAGCGAGCAATACTAGGTGTTCTCGGCCTTTTTCACATTTTCATCCAAAATCGTCAATTATAAGTTCCCTAGGTCCAATTTGATCCTAAAAACTTACATAATCACTCTTATATACATCAAGGCACTCAAAACCATCTACAACACGTCTCAAAACAACATTCTAAAAATCAAGATTCTCTCAGGTCAACTCGCTATGACGAGTGGGATTGCTTGCCTCACGAGTGATCAAGGGCTACTCGTTATGGCGAGTTGGGTTGCTCGCCTCGCGAGCGATGAAGATCCACTCGCCGCGGCGAGTTTCTTAGCTCGCCTAGGAGAGCGATGAACAGACAGGCTACGGGTTCAGCAAAAATCTCACCAAAAGTCACCAATCTCTCCATGTTAAACCTCAAAATGATCAGGAACATTAACCCTATGATTACTCTAGGTTCTGTACACAATTTTTACGCCAGTTCTACAGCTTTACATCATCAGATCATTAATTCTCCACTTTTAACCTAATACCAAATTTCTCACAAAACATTCCTACACTTGTTAATTATAATACAAGAATTACAGGCTTAATAGAATTGTAATGCTAGGCTCACCCTTACCTTAAAATTGCAGAAATCGCAGCCCTCTTGCCTCTTTTCCCTTTCTCTGGTTTTTCTCCCTTTTTCACAAAAACGTACGTACTGACAAATTGACCTAATTTTTCCCTTTTTATATTCCCAACAAATCTTATCTTATTTACTCTTTCTCCCACATAACTCTCTAAAATCTCAAAACTACCCCACATCTCTATATATATTTTATTTTCAAATCTTATTTTATTAAACAATAAAATGAGTCACGACATCACATAAATCACATAAGAATCACATAAATCTTAATCTCCACATCTCTTAAAATATATAAATACATCTAGACTCCTCAAATAATTCCAATAATTAAATAATTAAAAATAATTCAAAGTGGGCGTTATAGTAACAACGTAAACATTGTGTAATTTAATGGACCAATTTAAAACTTAAAAAACTTAAAAGATAATATTGATTTTCTTACGAATAACTTTGATTTCTGCGTATTTTTTTAAAGGATTTGCTAATCAGTGTCCTCAGGGCAATTGTTAAGAAATCTATAAATAGAAAATTTGTCTTAAAAATATAAATTTTGACTTTTGATTAAGTGATAATTACTTCACTTTTTAAAAAAAGTTACTCCCTTTTTTCCTTTTGAATTGTCTCTTTTGTAAAAATGTTTTGTTTCAATTTAACTGTCACTTTTGAAGTTCAATGCAATATTAAATGTTATTTTACCAATATTATCCTTAGTTATTTATTATAGAGAAAGAAATACTATATGAAACAAGATATTAAATGAATGAGGCCATTATTGGAAAAACATAAATTATTGTATCAAAAGTAATCATTTATTGATTGTTTGTAAAACGTCAAAATATGACAATTAGAAAAGAAGATACATGTTTTGATTACTTAACCAATGCCCAAAGACATTGTTTAACATTTTGTTTTTAAGTGTGTGGCATATAATATAACACTCATACTAAACGTGTCTAGAAAGTTTAGCATGTGCATTATCTTTAGTACTAGATACATTAAAATTTATAACTTAGATTCATCGAATGGATATAATACACATCAAATCACGTTCGTACAAAGAATAATACAATACTATCTATCCAAAGAATAATAAAACACTCCTGAATCCATATGAACATCCTGCAACGGGTACGAACGAGTCCTGGCTAATTATCCATTCGGTCACATGCTTGCTACACCTTGTTAAACCATCATGATGATCTGAAACAAAATAGGATTGGGATGAGACATAATGTCTCAGTGAGTTCTACCTAATCCTAGGCTATAGGTGACTTCAAAGAAACCTATAGTCACCACGTGTCTACAATACAACCTGTCAGTTGATTATACGTGTGTGCGGACTTACATACTTAGACAGTCGTGCATGTTAGGGCCGTCATAAGGTTCTTCGTATCACAGTCTACTAGTCTTGCTAAATGCCTTGCATATCATGGCGGTCAAGGGCACTAAGACCACTATGCCGGAAACCGACACTTTCATGGTTTAACATATCATATACATAACATAAAAGAGACTAGAAGATTGGGGAAAACTAGTATCGTCAACAGTGAGTTATCATACCTTGTTGCATGAGCATTTACCTATACATACCATAG
The DNA here is from genome assembly GCA_958299785.1 of Medicago lupulina. NCBI lineage: Eukaryota > Viridiplantae > Streptophyta > Magnoliopsida > Fabales > Fabaceae > Medicago > Medicago lupulina. Next base: position 37,345,169 of record OY283143.1, read on the forward strand.
CATTAACATAATCATGTCATATCATAATCATAGCATAATCATAATCATAGTCATGTTCATTCATTAGGTTAGTGGTTAGCGTGTAACAAACAACATTATCTTGGTTCATTTTACGGAATGTATCGGGTGGAGTAACCCTGAGTACAATCCCTTACATGACCGGTGAAAACCTAGCTAAGGTACATCGGACTCCCTCAATGTCGTGCGGGCCTACCTTGCGGAGTGTGTCTCGTCCCCCTGGCGTGGATAGCAAGAGACATGACACCTACATCTTTCTTAAAGTCTTATCATACATAAAGGTCCTATCTTACATGGAAGCTTATACTTAACTTATGTGAATGGTCACCACGAGTCCGTAATCTACTTGTTTAGCGGTGAACCTCCACTTGCTTATCTTTAACATTACATAACTTAACATATTAGTTCTCAACGATTTACTTCGAGGCTCTAAGGTTTTCCCAATCTTAAACTTGTTTACTACCCAAGCATAATCACGAATATTATCGTTCTCTCATGTGCCACTCGTCCTTGGAATTGTTATTGTCGTTCATGAATTTCATTCTTAATGTCCTAAGGTGTTAATGTACATTGATTACTTGACATTGAGAGATTCTTAAAATAACGAAAAGACTGCAAGGAAAGGCCTCGTCGAAACCACTGAACCACATGAAGTTCTTTAAAAAGTGCTGTGCAGGGGAATCTCGAGTTGGTTCGACATTAATTTCGCTTAAGCGAGATCTTCTCGCTTAAGCGAAGTTCATCAGTACCAGACCTGCAGAATTCGTGTTTTTGACCTCTAAACCTCAAAATCAAGTTTCCAATGCACCCAAAACACCCAGAACACAAGGAAAACAGGTTAGGAACGATGCATGGCAACATTTCACATATCTCCAAAGATTAATAGCAAAAGGGGAAACTAAAACCTAAACTAACATTTCATAATTTCTTACATAAGATTGCTCAAACTCATAGGTAGGAAATCTATCTATAGAACTCACATGATTGTTTCTGCAACAAGCACACCATAGCTCCAATTTTCAGTCCAATCCAAACCCTAGCTTCTTGACCTTTTCTCATGAGGAATCAAAGTATGAAATCAAGCTTAACCCAAGCTACAAGATGCTTCTTTAATCATGAAGAGACCATAACTTGTGTAGAATATGTAATACCCAGTTCTCCCAACAACGTAATATTCAAATAATTTAATCAGAAGAGCAACATTTTCAAGCAGAAGGGGTGAGATTCACAAACAACAATAATATATATATAATTCATCAACTAAATTAAAACAACAACATTCATAACGACAGGCAACATTAAGCTCATATATACATGGCAACATCATTATCAACAACGATTACATCAATTCATATTTGATTTACCACATTTAATTTAAGTTTAAGCAACAACAACATCATCATCAACTGCGACACCAACGACTCGACCAACAACAACAACTACGACAATGCACGACGACAACTACTAATGCAATATGCATGTGGTACCATTTAACGCGTTTGAATGACAAGGCATTCCAGGGCATGAGCCCTCAACAATTTGGATGGTTAAAGCATCCCAGGGCATGAGCCCTCAACAGTTGAACGACAAGGAGTTCCAGGGCATGAGCCCTCAACAGTTGAATGATTATCATTCCAGGGCATAAGCCCCCAACAATGCATGAGTATGAAATGACTCCTTGTGTATATCTGCATACAACTCAACAACAACAGCAACAACAACTACAACAACAACAACTGTGCCTAAATCATTTATGACACACTCCCCAACTTGGACAACACGACACAACGACAACAACGGAAATCAACGGTATAGCATATATAATCATATTTACTTATATATACATGTATTCACATAGCTTCACCTTCATTTATAATATTTACTACATAAACAAGGTTAAATAAGTCAAAGAAACAATTTAGGATGCTCAAATTAATGTCCTAATGCATAAAGCAAAATTCAGAAAAATGGTCGTACAGGACCTATCTCGCTTAAGCGAAGGCCATTTCGCTTAAGCGAAATCTTCACAGAATGGTTGGTTCTCACTCGCTCTAAGTTCGCTCATGGTTCGCTTCAAGTGACCTAAATGTCGTAAGTCTGGGAGTTGTTCGCTTAGAGTTCACTTGCATCTCGCTTAAGCTAATGGTCATTCAACGATTCTGGGCAGCATTCTGGGTCGCTCGCTTAAGCGAAGGGCATCTCGCTTAAGCGAAGCATCATCTGGGCAGTACAAAAACTCACGAATTTTCTAACTCTTTTTCATCCAAAAATCCAATTTTGATCCCCTGATCACCCAAAATGAATTACAAAAAGGTTTACAGGTTCTATATGCAATACAACAACCAAAACAACTTAGAAACATGCAATCAATAACATCATTCACAACATTGGCAACTTTTCATAACTTTCCAACCCTAACTCAAGAACAACAATTTCAATTCAATTTCAGCAATTATATATATACTATTAATTGAAAGCTAGCCTCACCCTTACCTGAATTAAGAAGAATCAAAAACTCTACAGAAAATCCTCTCCTCTTGGCTCTTCTCCCTTGTTCTTGGTTTTCTCCCTTCTTCCCAAAACTCTTGTTTTCTCTATTGTACGTGAAAAATGTTACCGACCTTTCTTTTCCTATTCTCACCAACTCCTTAACTTATTTTCATTTCACTTAACTCCCCTTAATTCCTATAATTAATATGTAACCCCCAAAAACTCCATAAATTCTATTTTCTTACTTATTTCTATTAAATAATAAAATAACTATACAATAAAATACAACACACCAAATAATCACATAAATCATTTTAAAGCATATAACATACTTAAAATCAACCAAAAATAATTAAATATCAACTAGGGCGTTACAGAATCTTCCAATGAAAAGAGTTTAGGAAGGATCCATGAAGTAGAGAGGAAAGGGACGATGGAGAGCTAGAGAGAGGAGAGAGCAAAATCTGAATTGTGTTTCTAGAGAGAGGAAATACATGACTAAATGAAGAGAAATGGTCCTTATGGCCTAATATGGATTTAGATTCACGACTGTCAAAAAAACATTGTTGTCACTGTAGTCACTTAATCTTATCCGTTCAATAAATCTAATGTCTCACATTATTTCCCCAAAACAAATGAAACAATCAAATCCCTAACTACTGAATGCAAAGCGCAAAACGGTGATGGAGAAGCAAGCTTAATGATTGTGATGGAGGTGGTGATTGTGGCGGCGCTGATCATCACCAGTCTTAACCATGACGACGTCGGCCATCACCGATTTTAATCACGGCGGTGCCGTATTCATGCCAGTGTTGTTTTTAACAGAAATCATTGTCGAAGGTTCATTGTGCCTGTTCCAAATCTGCGAACTGCCGTCGTATAAGTCCTACCCGCACTGTTTTTGTTATTGTTCAGATCATTTCAATATCAGTAAAATATTTTTTGGATGACTCATCTGTTTCACGTCTTGACAATCTTAAGCAGTAGGAATTAATATCAAGAAATTCTCCAATTGATTTATTATCTTGGTTATGTATTTAGTGATTTGGTTTCCTGTGTGCATGAATTATCAGGTGATTTGATTCTTTAAAGCTTTTGTTTTGGGGAAATAATATAGGACATTGGATTAATCTACCAGTCAAGATTAGATGACTGCAGTGACAGCAGTGTGCTTGCGACAGCCGTGAATATGAAACCGGCCTAATATAGCCCTTGTGGTTAGTTACCAAAATGCCCCTCATCGTAACCTGCACAAAGTGATACTGATAATTGAACTTACTTGCAACGACAAACACTGCATCATAAAACATTCTTCGTCATAAAAGAATCTCTGAAAATTTATCCTCTAATATGTTCGGCTGGTAATATTCCAATAACTAATGAGTGGGGTATTATACATAACCTGATATTCGTAGCCATTTTCTAACTTAAAACAAACAGACATGTATTATTGGTGGTGGAGTTTAGAATGGGAAAGGAAACTTCTTTCCCATGATGGGAAAGTTTAACCACATCCATAAATATAATATTTTATTTAATCAACGGTTCAGATTGAAGACTGATTACCTCTTACTAACTTTTTGATTTTATACATAAACAAAAATAGAGATCCCACACTTAATTGTTTATGTAAAGATGGGTCTCCTTTGTATTTGATGGTAGTGAAGTAACCGGGCCAAGCAAGTTTCAAAGCCAATTTGAGTTAATTTTAATTTTAATTTTTTTTATTGAGTATACCATCTTACTTGAAATTCATTGATGGAATTATGGAAACAACTTGCTTGAAGCTTGTTTGGAGGGTTTCTACGGGAGAGTTAAAGCCAGTGCCTAATCTTAAAGAGATATACCATAGTTTAATTTTAATTTTATAACAATAAATCAACAAAAAAGAAACAAGTTCTTCAAACATCATCATCTCAAACCCAGAAATCTAACTTCTTAACCATCCTCTTCTTTACCATCATCATCTTCTCCATTCATAAAATCAATCCAAAAACTAAGTGTTACCATCTATACAAACCTAAAACCCAAAAGATGAAGAATAAAATAACTTCAAATCAATAACAAAAACAGTGAAGAAAAGGACGAAGAAGCTTGGTAAAGAGAGGAAGGAGCTGATTTCTCAGATTAAAAAAATCGAATCTAAATCCGAAAAAGGATTTCTAGCTAAGATGAAGATGCTCCTTTTTTCTCTAAGGTTGCAAAGAGAGGAGGGTTTATGCATGTTTTTAAGATTAACAACCAGAAGGGATTTATCATCAACCATTCTTGAGTTTTAGAATTTACCATAAACATTAAACCATGCATTTACTCTTCAAAAATTGTTCAAGCAAATTTATTATGATTGGAAATCAAAACAACTTATTAGAAATCTATGCAACAAGACAGATTGATATGGTCGCACATTTTGTTGAGATGTTGCAGACGGATCTGATACCATCTTGTGTCTTGGTTCCTTTAAAAATTGGAAAAGGAAAAATGCAGTTATTTTTGTTTTTTTAAATTATTATTTTACTGTGACTTATTAGCTGACAGAGAAAATTGTTTTTTATTCTATTTGGCAACCAGTATAACTGTCACGTGCAGGTTGTGCACCATGGTGGGAAAATAGTAGGTGTTTTGGAAGTTCAACATGACAATAAATAGATAACTTCACCGAACCAGCGGTCGCCTTAAAAGCATTACAATTTTGATTAAAAGTCATACACACTGTCTCTCTCTCTCACATTTTCTTGTTCGACGCGACAAAAGAAACCCTGAGTCAACGAATTTCACAACACAGTACTGCACTGCCTAGAGCCGTGCTTGGTTTTACTTCTGGTTTCTTTTTTCACCTCCCTTTCTATAATTTCCCTTTTCTTTCTTTCTACCTATTTTCAACATTTATTTATATCTTACTTTCATCCAATTCTATATACTATATTCTACTGAGATATGGGTTGGTTGACCTTCCATCCCATGCTCTAATAAATTAAATTTGACTTTTATTTGCCTATTGGCTGGCTAAGCTAGATTAACTAATACTATTATTATATGTTTCATTTAATTATTAATATTAGTTTGGAAATTAAATATTCAAGATTCAATATTGTTAATATCAGAATGGATTTTCAAGTTTTTGGAAGTATTTGATGATATGTTGATTCTCATTTATCTCTTAATTTACAGCTTTAAGTTTGTTTGATCAGCACTGCGGTTACTCTCATGACTTGTTGCTCGCAATTTTTTAGGTCTTCTTCAGCCACACGATTCACCCGAACAGATATAGGTAATCTGTGATCTCAATTTATAGATCATCTTCTCCCTTTCCTTTCGATATTACGTATGTATTCAATTAATTGCTTTATGATTTGGTCTGTGTTAGCAATTCTATAAAGTAGACTTATTCTAATAATTCCATTTCATTAAAAGCTGCGTTAAGCAAAATGGTCAAACATAAGAAAGCGTGATATGACAACCAACATGCTTTTATATACCATTTGCTTTTGACACTTTAGGTTTCCTAGCATTAGAGGCTGGTGACCTTTTACATAGAGTTCAAAAGGTCATGCATAGCAATGTCATGTCTCCTAGGTCTATGAATTTTGTGTTAGGATTGATTTTGCCATCCAAAAAGGTCTAGCGGAGCAGCGTGTTGTCCGCTTGCCTTCTATTCAAGTGTATATATATATATATATATATATATATATATATATATATATATATATATATATATATTTGTATATATAGGAGATGTATCAAGTGAGAGGAGGGAAGTTGTTATATTGAGAGATGAGAGGAGTAATTAACATCCATCACATTAAAACCAACGGTTAAGATGCTTTCAGCTTTAAAACCATGTGATTAATACATTCCCTACATATATATTCAAAACTTTGATCTATTTCAAAATGATTATGGTTAATTAAGTTAATGTTTCTATGTTGCAACAGATATTTCAGAACTTCACAATGTCAAAATTTACACTTATAAGGAATTGCGAATTGCCACTTCAGGGTTTAGTCTTGCAAACAAGATAGGGCAAGGAGGTTTTGGATCGGTCTATAAGGTGATTGCATTAGTATGAAATCGCCTTGAATTCACAAAGAAATCTATCTATTTGTGCTTTTACCAATATTTCTTGTTTAGTGACTAATAGCATCCTCCACTGTACAGGGAAAGTTGAGAGATGGATGCATGGTAGCTATAAAAGTTTTATCAGCTGAATCAAAACAAGGGGTCCAAGAGTTCTTGACAGAAATCAAGGTGATCTCTAGTATAGAGCATGAGAATCTTGTGAAGTTGAATGGTTGTTGTGTGGAAGACAATCATAGAATTTTGGTATATGGCTATCTTGAGAACAATAGCCTAGCACAAACACTTCTTGGTAAGTGATTTGTCATAAATTATACTCCCTCCGTCCCGATATATAAACTCCCTTTGCTTTTTTCACATTTCTTAAGAAAATTTGTTAGTGCAATTAATGTGTCTATTTTGTGTGTTAATATTACCAAATTGTCCTTTGTTTGCATGCGTGTTAAATTTGACTTTTCATATTGCAAGATAAGTTAGTAGGATTAATTTGGGGTATGTTCAGGGAAATAATAAATGGATCTAGTAATTTGAAAAGAGGTTTATATTTAGGGACAATTTTTATTCAAATGGGTCTTATATATAGGGACAGTGGAGTATAATGTTATTAAGTGATATGAATGTAGTTAAACTATCATAATAATGTATTAGTCCTCATGAGTTTATAGGTTCAGGCCATAGTAGCATTAAATTCAGTTGGCTTGTAAGGCGCAACATTTGCATAGGTGTTGCTCGAGGGCTTGCATTCCTTCATGGAGAGGTTCGACCACATATAATTCACAGAGATATAAAAGCCAGCAATATATTACTTGACACAGATCTCCAACCCAAAATTTCAGATTTTGGCCTTGCAAAGCTTATCCCTCCAAACCTGACTCATATTAGTACAAGGGTTGCTGGAACTGTGTAAGTTCACTTTTCTTTCTTTACTTGTTGGATAGTTTTTTAGTTAGTTAATACCAGTAAATGACGGATTTTGGAAATTTCAAGTTTGTCAGGCCTATTAAATTTGAGAAAATATTTTGGTTCCACTCCCCTGATTTTCTTCCTACCATATACCCTCTTTGGTTTTGTAGTGGTTATGTCGCACCTGAGTATGCAATACGAAATCAAGTGACAAGAAAATCAGACATCTATAGTTTTGGAGTGCTACTATTAGAAATTGTTAGTGGGAGGCCCAACACAAACAGACGCTTACCCGTTAAAGAACAATATCTTCTTACAAGGGTAAGGTTCTTTCTTTGTGCAAATATTGAATAACAGAAACTTGTATAAAGTGTGAGTGAAATGTTATTTGAGATTGACATATGTCAACAGGGAATTATATTCTTGGAGTGACTACAATGCCATTTCACTTTCTTTATTCTTGGAAAAGACTATAAATTATAATGTAACAAGAAGATAACTTAAGGGCTAACAGTGCAAACAAAATATCATAAAGGACCAAGTTGGAAAAAATAAAACTTAAAGGGCCAATCTGAAATAAAGTTTAACCTTCTGAACTTAAAAGCTCATTCTCAATTGGAGGTTGCAAAACATATTATTAGGTAACTGTTAAGCCTGCTATGTAGATATCCTAAAAGAATGAGCTTATAGTAATATCAAATTTGTAGATTCAAGACATACTTTAGATGAGAACGGTTTCTTTAAGTTAAGTGTCAAGGAATGAAAACCTATTCCCTCGAACTTTGGAATCTGTACATTCATGGTTTCAAAGTTTAGAAAAAATTGGAAATAGATTCCATCTCATATATTTCTTTGATCTGAATTGTGAATGAATTTACGGTTCCTGTTAGGATATACGGTTGATTCTTGCACAGGGGTCATGCTAATCTTCTCTATATTGTTCACATCTGAATCAGATGTCCACAAATGGGATATTTGAGACACTTAAGGTGGGTGGTCAAGGGAATGGGGTAGGCACAGGTGATTCATCAATATCAATGGAAAGAATGGCTTCAACATAGCTAATGTTTGGTGTCTATCTAGATGGTGTGTAAAATCATTTTGTATTGCTGTGTATTTGTTCCGTACACCCATGTTGTATGCAGCATTCAAAGGGGCTTAATATACCTATTTGTAATTCAATTTTATGAACCATTGGTTGGCACAACTCGTGCTTGACTGGTCTTCATTGAAGTTTTGTCCTATGAGAAGAAAAAAAAGAAAGGAAATTACTGATTCTAAGTTGTTCTCTTTCAAAATGGGTACACTGGTGCTCCCTTATATTACAATAAAAGTTAATTGATGTTTATGATTAAAACTAATAAAATAAATCTCTACCACTCATTCATTTTTAAACAATACATCAACGGTTGATAAAAAGGGATCACTGGTGTATCTTTTGATGGGGGTATACCTTAGAATGCAGCGGTAGGATGTTAAAGGACATTATATTATCAAGTAGATAAGTAGAAATTCTACTCTTGATGTATGACTGACATATAATGTGTCATGCAGGCATGGGATTTGTACGAGGAAGGGGAGCTAAAAAATTTGGTGGATGTTTTTCCAGAAGGGGACTTCAATGTTGAGGAGGCAGTCAAATTTTGCAAGGTTGGTCTTCTTTGCACACAGGACTCTCCTCAGCTCCGGCCTTCTATGTCCACTGTGCTTAAAATGCTTATTGGTGAAAAAGATGTGAACCATGATAATATGATAAAACCAGGCATGATATTTGAATTTGTAGATGCCAATGACCTGGAGAACAAAAGAGGTAAGGCTGAAATGGAAAGTACATGTACTTCTTTGTTGGCAGGTTCAGGGAGTCAAGATGATTCATCTTCATCAGGAACCGGGACCTCTTTTGCCACCATGACTTTCACTGCTATTTATGATCGAACCAATTAATTTGAATTGAGTGTTAGGGTAAGCCCTATTAGCTAATTAAGTTAAGTAGATTGGATTCATTTTTGTATCACGACATTAATTTATATATTTTTTATTGGTCGTTTTTTGTTAGTCCCTATGCCATTTTTTTAGAGGACCTTTTTCCAATTTTACTGTGGATTAAGAAAAATTTATAGTGTAATGTAATATATATACATTTTGTGAGCTAAGATCCTCTCCATTTGTTTAAAATAAATAAACAATGTCATTTGGTGAGTGATAGATACAAGTATGTAGTGGGTCCCACCGCTAAGTGTAACACCCCGTTCCCAAAAAGGATATAATAATATCTAAACATCAGAGTTAATCACCATACAACGGAGCATTACATGCACATTTCAAAATTCAGTTTAAATAGAATATAAAAACTATTTAATTCAACACACCATTTATAAAAATCTGCAGCGGAATATTCATTTGATAATTAACCAACAACAAATGTCAACATCTTTGGCACATAGGCCTCAACATAAATAAAATATTCTTCAACGTTATTCAATGTTCATCAACATATTCTTCAAATAGAAGTGATACATAAAGGAATGAAATTTAAAACATCTAATCCCATCCCGTTACGTATCAGAGCCTACGACACAAGAGCCACTCCTAACTATCCATCGCTACCTGCACTTGCCCACGAGGCGGCAATTTCAGCAGAAGGGGTGAGTTCACAAAACAAAAGTAATATATAAATATATATAAATCATCAAATTGCATTGAAAAGAAACAACAACAATAAGAGCATCCATCATCAACATAATCATTAACAATCATCAATGTATTTCAGCAATATAATTTCAGTTCATCCTTAATTAACAACATCAACGACAACACCACTTGTGGTGACACCTCACCAACAACAACTCACACCTTAGACACTAATGCAAGACTCCATCAACGACTAGTGCATTATGCAATGTGGTACCAACTACGCGCGTTGAATGCTAAGCATTCCAGGGCATAAGCCCCCACCAATTTGGATGGTTAAAGCATCTCAGGGCATAAGCCCTCACCAGATGAATGACTAGCATTCCAGGGCATGAGCCCTCACCGATTGAATGTATAAACATTCCAGGGCATGAGCCCCCACCAATGAAAATGAGTTATGAAGACTCTGTGGTGTATATCTGCATACAACCCTATGACAACTAGTGGAGCATATCACCATGCAACCAACAACACACCAACTAGTACACCCTCCCCAACTAGACTCAATCACCCAACAACACCAAGAACAACTTCAAACTTAGCAAAGTACATTTTAATTTATGTAACCATACATAGATGCATCATATTCATCTTCATATTATATTTTTAACACTCCAATAATTCTTAATAAATCCAATAAACAACTTAGGAAGCTTAGGTTGGGGTTTAGATCACTTTGGAAAATTACACAAAATGGTCGCACAGGACCAATCTCGCTTAAGCGAGCAGCATCTCGCTTGAGCGAGTCAATTCACGTAAGTTTGGTTTTGGTTCGCTTAGAGCTCGCTTGGCGTCCGCTTGAGCGACGCTCACCAACAACAGGTTCTAGGCAAATTTCGCTTGAGCGACGGGAATTTCGCTTGAGCGACGCAAATGACGAAAGTTGGGATTTCGCTCGCTTAGAGTCCGCTTAGCTCTCGCTTGAGCGAACGGGCGCGAAACGATTCTGGGCAGGGAAAAGTGCCGCTCGCTTGAGCGACGGCTATCTCGCTTAAGCGAGAATCCATCTGGGCAGAAATACAGCTACGATTTCTCAGCCCTAAATCATCCAAAAACCCAATTTTAATCCCCCAATCACCCCAAAACGATTTAGAATGAGTTTATGGGTCCAATATACTTTCAAGGCATCAGAAACACATCACACAATATCATTAACAACACAATTCATCAAAAGTGAGCAATTCATCATGTTCATAAACCTAGTTCCAAAACTACCAATTTCAATCCAAATTCATGAAAACATACATGTATATATTAACCAATGATTTGCTAGCCCACCCTTACCTGATTAGATGAACAATTGCTACAGAAAATCTCTCCTCTTGGCTAATCCCCCTTTGCTCTTGGCTCTTCTCTCTTTCTCCCAAAAAGTCTGTTTCTTTTTCTTGTTTCTACTGATACGTGCTCTGTTCCTTATTTCCTTTTACTGACTTTTGCTATTCTATCCCTAACAAAGTATAACTCCCTTTTTCTATCTTAACTCCCCACTAATTTTCTATTAATTCCTCCTTAATTCTATTAATTCTAATAAATCCCTTTTTCAACCACATAAATATTATTTCTCCTATTTTCATAACATTCTACAATTAATTATATAATAAACTATATATCCAATAACAACACACCAATATTCACATAAATCAACATTTTCATATAAAATACACCAATTATATTAAAATCAACCAAAATTAGTAAAATATAAAATAGGGCGTTACACTAAGTGGATTTCATTATTATTCGTGATAGGGCATCGAGCCCACTGATGTGTTTGGGCATCAACTAGTTTTTTGTATTTTTGATAGATTTGTTGTTTTTTTTCGTGATTGTTTTGGCACGCCTTTTGCTGAACTTGTGTCTTTATCTCTTCAAATAGAAGAAATGGAGAGACTAACAAATGGAGAAGATCTTAACTCACATTTTGTCTATGACTATTACCAAATTGTCTTTTGCTTGTAAATATTGACTTCTATGATGTTATCATTGTTTCGATAGTTACGAGGCAACGCTAGATCTTAATCATTATTTATAACATGAGTAATTAATATCGACTTCACGGATGTTATCATTGTTTCGATAGTTACGAGGCAACACTAGATCTTAATCATTATTTATAACATGAGTAATTAATGTAGGGTTAATAGTGTTTTACCCCCTATAATATAAGTCATTTTTGGTTTTTTCCTGTAAAATTTTCATTTTGGATTTCATCCTTGTAATTTGAAGTTTTTTGGTTTTGGACCTTCATGGATTTTGACTGTACAAAGTCGATGATATGACAGGGGGTAAACCAAAATTTGATCAAATTAAGAGGGGGTAAAGTGAAATTTGCTCAAATTACAGGGGGTAAACCGAAATTTCCACAAATTACAGGGGGTGGAATTTTTCATGAAGGTCCAAAACCAAATAAATTTTAAATTACAAGGATGAAATCCCAAAAAAATATTTTACATGGGCGAAAACCGGAAATGACCTATATTATAGGGGTAAAGCACTGTTAACCCATCAATGTATATGAGGATGTTTTAGTTGACGTGTTTCTCTTGTGTTATGAAATAGGATGTGTTAAAAATAAAAAGGCTAAAGTGCACTTTTCACCCCTTAAGTTTCAAAAAGTTGCGATTTTGGCCTCCTATTTAAAAAAATTACAATTTTGGCCCCTTTCGTTCCAAAATTGCTGAGAAGACGCCACGTGTCCCATAAAAGGGGTCATAATCGCAACTTTTTGAGAAGATAAGGTGTCAAAAGATCATATTTCCCTTATGTTAGGGGTCAAAAGAGCATATTTCCTTAAACATAGGGGGTCACTTTTGTCATTTTTTTCATAGAGGGCCAAAATCACAATCTTTTGAAAGATAGGGGGCCAAACATGCTCTTTAGCCAAATAAAAAAAGTTTTGACAAGACTAATGTTGATGTGACTACCCTTTTCCAAAAAGGCACAAAAGTCTATTGTGGTGTTGTTGGAGATTCAAATTTGTTTCTGATGTTTGTTCGACCACCCCCTCTTAGTGGTTGTATTAAGCTTAACGTTGACGGAACTGGTCTGATAGAGAACGGAACGTAGTGGGGTATTGGTGTTACAATGAGAGATGTTAATGGTGTCGTTGCTGCTAGTTGATGACAAACCTGTGTTCATTTTAGATTCAATTTCAAAGGTATTTGAAGCTTTAACTATGCAAAAAGGTTTTGAAATTGCAAAATTTGTTAAGCAAATTAAACTTTGAATAATCAACTGAAATGATCTAACTTTCAATAGCCAAATACAGATAACTCCTATTCCAAGAAGTGATTACATGTTCTATATCATGAAATCCAAGTAGAAATGCACTTAACTTCAATGTGCCTTATTTTTTGTCATCTACCTACCTATCTATATAACTACATAGAACAAGAGATGAGTGTTTTTCTTTACAAAGAAACAGAAAAAGGAATAAGAACAAAAATGTTGAAATTCAAAACCAAATTAAAGCACGGATATCCCAAGATTAAAATACTCAGACCAGTTTCCTTGTCTACAACAAACAAACTGCTTACATTGTTTTGCATGTACCTCATAAACTATTCTGTTACATGATACAAACTAAAATACATACACAATATTTCAAGTAAACCTGTATTAGAATGCAAATAAGATTCCATATCAATGGAGTTTCCCCTTTATGACTTTAGCAGCTTGTATCTGATCTGCAAGTGATACTTTTTTCTGCATTTTCTCTCTTATGATAAGCTCTAAATCCAATTTACTGTGAGTTGGAAAATTGGAATAAATAACGTCTCCTTCTCTAGCTACTTCACTTCTGATGATGTTATTTACATGATTCTGTAGACAGGAAAAGCATACCATCATTAATAGTAATTTCACCTTTCCCCTAGTTTTTATTTTTATTAAAAATAAAGTAGCAATATGGATTACATACATTTTTTTGAAGGGTCGGGCTCAAAATACTCAATTGAATATAACAATTAAGGTTACAGCTATACTGTACAGAGGCCTTTAAGATTTATACATCACTCTAAAATACTATTTTCAAAATGGCATATTCCTAAGATAAATGCCTTTTTAATCTGCTTCTATCCTTAATCCAAATACAGGCTATCATCATTAAGTTTCTAATAAGTCAAACCAATAATGCAAGTGTTTTCAAATTTCAACAGACAAAGAAACCAAGCAGTTAATCTCTTGACAGAAAATGGATTCAACAATTAAAATTCCTATTTCTATAAGTCCAAAAATGGGAAACTAACTTTGCTCAGTATTCTCCTTTGCCTTTCACTAAACTATAATTGCACATTTTAGCTGATATTTAATTCATTCTTCCATCTCAATACTTACACTAATCTCATTTTTAATTGACTCATCATGTTGCATTTATAAACAGCCAATAAATGAGAAAATATTGAATGCCTACCTTAGTTAATTTAGAGCCAAGTTTGAATTCCTGAGTAACATCCTCGGCACATTTGTCTTCCTCTGCATCTTTGTATGGTTGATTCTTTATATTCTCTCTAGCTTTTGTCCTCTCTCGGAGATCTTTTCTCTTTTGAGTGAGCATTACCTTTTTTATCGCTTTTATCAGTGCTTCTTTCTCCGCTTTTATTTTTGCCATCTCTTTGGCCTTTGCCTTCTCTGTAATACGCTGAAGCTGATTGAGAAGAATCATTTCTTCTTTTATCTTGTCGTAGCTATCCCAATCAAGTTCTTCTTCTCCACTCCCTCCTTTCTTTGCTGCTTTGGCTATGATTTCCGTCCACAAATAAAAGAATTTATTTGCTCCAACAATTGCCATCAGCTTTTCTTTTTCCTTTTCCTCTGCCTGCAGAATTCGGTGGAACTCAAGTTGTTCTTTTATCTTATCATAGCTGTTCCAATCTAACTCATCTTGACCACTCCCTCCTTTCTTGGCTGCATTTGCTATGTTTTGTTCCCATAAGAGGAAAAACTGCTCCCCTGCCCGCTGTGACTTCAGTCGCTCTTCCCAGACACGTCTCAGAGAATAACTTATCTTTTCCTTGATCTGATCACTGCAGGAAGATTGGTAAAAGATTGGAGAATGAATTTCCATTGGCTACATTCTATTGTTATTCATGCCAAAGATCAACACAACCTAAAATTTTGGTCTAACAATATTTACAAGTAAGAATATAGTATACCTAATTGAAACCAACATGACGATCAATACCTCGCTGCAACTACAATACTAGAACAATTTTCTTAGTAGAATATATTACTATTAGAAGGAAGTTTATAACTAGATTGAAATTAGTTTCTAGTTGGCTTGATCATCTGAATCTGAATAATTTGTTATCATCTTGTATTTATTTATCAGATGGATAGAAATAGAGCATACTCCTTATTGAAAACACAGTGAAATGATCGAGAGTTGGTCTGATTCTTGTTTCATTTCTCATTTGTTTGTAATTGGGTTTGAGTATCCCTTGTACTCCCTATAATATATTTTTGCAGAAAAAAAGTGAAATATGCATGCATTTATGTTTCTTTTGTCCTTCTCAATTATATTATTGATGAAGTGGCTAGAAAACATCAAACAACTTTGAATTTTTTTCAGACATAAGGGTAACAGCCTTGGTGCAACGGTAAAGTTGTTGTCACGTGACTGAAAGGTCACGGGTTCAAATCCTATAAACAACCTCTTGTGTAAAAAACAAGGCAAGACTGTGTACAATACACCAATTGGCGGGAGCCCTTCCCAGACCTTTCATATGCGGGACTTTAGTGCACCAGGCTGCCCATTTTTTAATAAGGGTAACAGAAGTTGGGATAGAAGTATAGAATGACCTCAAGGTTTAGACAAATAAGCCCATAAATATATCCCTTAGAAAGAAAAAAAAAACAGCAATAACCTGCAAATTCAGATGCTATATATCTTAAAAAACATTGTTTCTTTAAGTAGTAGTATTAGTATATGTTACATTCGGTTTCTCCAAGCCAAGTAACATACAATAAAACTATGCAATCATCACAAGCATGATGCCTATGCTCTTCCACCAGAATTATGTACAGTAGGAACATTCCATATTATTGGAATAACCAAGCCCCAATTAGATTAAAGATAAGTTCTGACCAAAGAGAGGCACCCCTCACCGAGTTGGTTGTGTAAGGTTGAGTTAAATCCAATATAAAAACCTAATATGATATCAGTGCCTATCCAGGACCAGTTGGGTCACCGACTATTAGGTTTTTGCTATCGAGCCACTCCGGTCACGCTCCAAATGTTCAGTCCTGGGCGTGAGGGTAGGTTAGGCCCAATATAAAAACCTAATATCTTATAAAGAGAGATAGATATGTTATTAACAAAGGAGTATGAATACTCTTTTTTGGGTGTGAAATATTAATAGATTATGGAAATTGAAGAGTTCAAGACCGAATAATGTTTCCTTCTCAATTAATCCTTGATAATTTTCATAATTTGTTTTTACATACATAACATAAACATGATTTTGCAGGGTATAAGATTACAATCTGTCTTGAGGAGGCGTACATAATTTTTTTTTAGGTCTTGTGTTTACCTATGACAACGGGGATGTTCAGCCATCTTCTTCTTCACCTGAAAATTTTTTAGTTGAAGGGGAAAATGAATATAATGAATGACCAGAAGTGAATCATGGGACAGGAACTACCAAGTAAAAGAAAAAAAATATTGCAAAACCAACTAGCATCTGACTAATGAGGGAAAAGAACCACATAACCAAAATAGTACCTGAGTCCTAAAATCAAGGTTTTAAATAGTGGTCACTGCAACATAACTGTTTTTAATGTTCCCAAAACCACAATATGACCACAATTGAGGCCGCATTTAACTGCGATTCTCCGCAACCTCTATTTAAAACCCTGCCTAAATCATTTCAACAATAAGGCATGTCAAACTGTGATGTGAACACAAAAATAAAGGAAGACTCCAATCTAAACAAAGACTCTTACTTGACTTCACCTTGGGGTCCTTCAAAGCCTCTAATGTTCTCATCCTGATTCGCTCACGGGTCTCTGCAATTGGTTTCATAATAAATCACTTAAACAACAAAATGATTCAAAAATGGTAAAATAAACTCGAATGTAAAGTACCTGCGGTGTGTTTCCTTCCCTTATTCCAAGGTACTCTTCCTTTGTTTGCTAGTCCTATTCTCATTCTCCTCATTCTCTCCTTATCAAGAGATTTTAGAGAGTCAACATTGTTCAAATAATCAAAAGAATCTTGTTCAACATTGTGGTGTTCGGCATCAACAACAAAAAAAGACAATGTTGATTTAGGGATTGTTCGAGGGGAAAATGTACAAGCGCAATCCAACCTATTGCTCAAAAGTTGTTGCCTTGAATAATAATTGTTGGGAATACGAGTCAAAGGAGTGTGTGGAACAGACATTCCTCTCACACTGACAACATTTTCATGTAATAAATAAGTTAGTAATTATGAAGCATAGACTCCAGACACGACACACGACACTGACACATCGACGCAGATAAAGTTTAAAGAAAATGATATAATTCAATATAATCACAAGTGCCAGTATCGTGTCAGACACGGCAATTGTCCGACACCGGACAAGCCTTCTATCTTAAGTGTCCGTGCAACAGTAAAGTAAATAAATAAGCATAACGCAATAAATACAGTGTGAGGGAGATGTTACATTACATTGAGTTGAAGTACAGCATGTTGGTTGGAAAGAGCAGTTAGGAAGGTGAAAAGGAACATGAATGAGTTGGAACTCAGACAACAGCGGCTCCGGTTCTATCTATCTGTGGTCTGAATTATATGCACTGCAATTTATTGGATTTAGCTTTTTTCTTTTGTTTTAAGACGAGATAAAGGTTTCAAAGTTGGGCCATATACTATTTTTTAATGCTGCTTTACTACATACTTTACGCACGCCAGTTTTTACTGACACACCCTCCCTTTTTATTTTTATTTTTATTTTTCAAAAGTCTCATCTCTTTTAGCATGTGTTTGTCTTTTTTATTATGTGGTGAAAAAAAATTAATTTTGATAGAATTGATTTTTGTTAAAAAAAGTAAGTTGAACATGATTCTTACCAATTTAAGTTGTTTGAATAGTTTGGATTAAAATTATTTTTAGATGTGTAATTACCAATTATACGTAAAACTTGGTATTTAATTTCTGTTATATTATTTAAGGATGCCCCTAATATAGACCCTAAATAAAAGGGACTATGAGTGAACCCCAACAACCTACCTGCTCCAGCCGGTTTTGGGGAAAATTAAAATAAAAAAGGTACTTAAAAAACATCTTCAATCTTCTTCTTCAAACACTCAAAATACAAGTTTTATTTCATCTCCTTCAACTGCCATGGCCCATTCCATTATTCCGCTGAAATAAGACTATAGATTTCAGCATTGGTACAGTGGCACTTGATAAACTAGATCTATCGCCATCTTAGGAGAATGAAAAACATCTTCCTCTCTTGCAAAAGGTTCAAACATTTCACTTCCACTCTCCTGAGTAATCAAAAGCAGGACCGCTTCTTTTGCCCCATCAACACAACTCTATTATTTAGTGATTAATTTTAGGAACAAAAAGTTCCATCTTTGTTTCAACTACAACAATGTTTCTTTTCCCAGTGCCATTGTCATCCATGTTGTTGAATAATTATAATTTCGAATAGGTTTTCATTGGCATTTTGTCTGAACAAAATGGCTCAAATAAAACAAACCCATTATTGTGTGGAAAGAATAAAGATTGAGATGTTCTCCGTGCGGGTCTCCAAGTTCCACTACAATGGCTATTCAAGCTCCATTTAATTTCAGCACTAGATTTTAATTAATTATTTTTCTAATGGCAGTTTTCATCTTACATGATAATTTATGAAGACTATTGATTTAGATTTACGACTTACTTTAAAAAAATATATTACTGACCAATAAATGAGTTTTTTTTAGTGTTTAAAGAAAGATAAAAAAAAAAGTCTATTTTCATCTAGAAAAACAAAAACAGTGACTAGCTGGAGCCAGTAATTTGTTGAGGTTCACCCATGGTCTCTTTTATTTAGGGTCCATATTAGGGGTGTCCATTATTTAAGAATTCTGCTCTCCACCCTGCAAAAATTGCTCGCACCCTGCAGCCATGCCCATTTTACCCCTGCGCTAGTTAACTGGCGCAAGTGTAAAATCATACGCTAGTTAACGCACGCTGCGCCACTTAACTAACGCATGTGTAAAACACTACGCGCGTTAACTGGCACTGCGCACGTTAACTGGCGCATGTGTAAAAAACACTGCGCGCGTTAACTGGCACTGCACACGTTAACTAGCTCAGCTTTTAGCAAACTGTCGACATGGCGACATATTGTCGCCATAGCGGGAAATGATAAGGAGAAAGCCAATTTGCTACTGCCTAAATGTCGCCATGGCCACATTTTTCCTGCCTGGCAGGAAGTGCAAATTTTGCAACAAATATCCAGAGTGACAGAGGACACGATATAAATACTTACTATTGGTTGATGCAAAAATACTACATCAATCAAAAATAGCAGAATAAAACAACGAGAAAAATTAACGAATATTATCATAAAAGGGCAAATGTTATTAAAAATCAAATGTTATAAAAAATTAAAAGGATTACAATCAAATCCTTCAAAATGTCATAAAAAATCTAGAAAAAAAACCTACAAAAAAACCTAGAAAAAAACCCTAGTCTCGTGGACTCCTACTCCTCCTCCGGGGCGGCGCCATCTGCTCCATCATGCTCCACTCCGACTGGATGCCCTGCATGATGCGAAGAACCTTCGGGTTACCAAACACATCAGGATGCCCCATTGCACTGTCCACTCTGGCCCTGATGTTGTTAATGATCTGTTATGGGTCTGGAGGATGTCT
This sequence comes from Medicago lupulina, assembly GCA_958299785.1. NCBI lineage: Eukaryota > Viridiplantae > Streptophyta > Magnoliopsida > Fabales > Fabaceae > Medicago > Medicago lupulina. Next base: position 37,365,191 of record OY283143.1, read on the forward strand.
GGCCCACTACTGCTCAACAATAACCTCCTCGTAAGGAGGGACAGGACGAGGAGGGGCAGCAGATGCATAATCAGGAATGGCCGCAGGGGGGTTCACAATAGGATGTGACACTGCAACAAACCATCTCATGTAGCCTCTAGTATGAGCCCACGGCTGGTTATCCGGAACCTGCTCACCCCTCTGCTGATGGCTAAGGACATGTAGAGCAAACTCCGTGAAGGCATCGGCCACGTCATCCGCCGCAAGAACCTCGATGTCCGTAGGAGGCCTGGGAATCCTCTGGACATACCCGTACTGCCTAACAACCCGCTCAGGCAAGTGACGGACCATCCTGTTGTAACACCCCGTTTTCCCAACATAAAAATTTCTCAAAATAATAATCAGAGTTTCACAACTTAAACGTAATGCTACATTTCTTAAAAATCACAATGGAATAAACAATAATTTATCCTTCAAAATATTTCAATAAAATCTTAAATCACTTCGCAGCGGAATTTATTTCAAAAATCTTAAACAACTTTGGCACGAAGGCCTCAACGTAAAATCTCATCAAATTCTTTAATATCATGTTCATAAAATCTCATAGTTAAATACGTAAAGAATAGAAAACATAAGCAAATTTTCCCATCCCGTTACGTATCAGAGCACCTAGACACGTGAGGAGTCCACTCACATCAACAGCTAGTCCTGGAAATCTGCACTTGCCCACAAGGCGACAATTCCAACAGAAGGGGTGAGATTTCACAAACATCAAACTTAAGCATACAATTCATCAATTACACTTAACTTAAAACATCAACTAATTACATAATCTTCAACAAGTACAATCATAAAACAACTCATCATAGTTCATCATATTCATCAACAGACATAATCTCAAACAACTCATCATAATCATGTATAGAAACGTCTTAGCATCATCAAATTCATCATATAGAAAACATCATCAAATTCATCATATAGAAAACATCATCGCATCATCAAGTTCATCATGTTAAACAACAAATGCATTCATAATTATTTCATCAAGAGTCTTCTTCAACAACTCAACATCTTAGACACCTTAGACAACTCGACACGACTATGCAACTTCTTAACATCTTGACATCTTAACATCTTATATGCATGTGGTACCATCCGGGCATGAGCCCCCATCGCTAAAGGTCAAATAGGACCTGTCAGGCATTAAGCCCCCATCGCTAAAGGTCAAATAGGACCTGTCAGGCATCAAGCCCCCATCGCTGACTATGCTATGCAACAACACGACTCAATACAACGACACGACTCAATGCAACGACATGACTCAAATACAACGACACCATCTTAATACCACAACAACAACTTCATAATTCAATATTAAATCAACCATAAAAGATTCATTAATCATAAACAACTTCATCATATAACTCATGCACAATCAATTAAAGAAAAAATTGCATATCAAATTACAAGTACTGAAATGATAATTCAATTACCAGCAAATCACATATTCATATCAAAACTCAAATCATAATCAAAACAATTCAAAACAGCACAACAACTTAGAAAATCTGGAACAACCTAATCTCATGGTTCTAACCTTAAAACTAATTCCGATTATCATCTTATGAATTATCTAAGGTATGTGCATCAATTTTGCATCACTTAAACCGTTAAACATCATTAAACCATTAAATTCTCTCATAACCCTAATTATCAAAAACTCTCAAAACTAATCCCTAACATGTTAGATGTAATTTCAGAGATCATACACTTAATTTTAATGAGAGTTAGTCTCACCCTTACCTTAATTCAGATGAACAAAGCTTACGGAAGAAAACAAAAGTGATGAAAACACCCAAATATACTGCTGCAGTGCGCGACAGGTTTCTCTTAACTCCGACCTTGTTTCGACGATCCGAACGGTGAAAAGGTAGACCCAGGTGTTTTGAACCTTGTGTCCAAAATTCGTCACGATCCAACGGTTAACGAGTGAGAAATCACTGTTTTACTGAGGCAGATTTCAGAAAAACGGAAATTGCTTTCTCTCTTCTCTTTGGTGGCTACATTTCTCACAAACAACCGTTTTTACCTTAAAACTATTCTAACCTAGCTTCTCCTGTTTATATATCTCTTCTCCTCTATCTTATTTACTCTTATTACCAAAAACTACTCCCTTCCCTAATATCTTAATAATAATAATAATAATACACCAAATAACAAATATATTTCTTTAACAAATATATCTCTACATAACAAACATATTTCTGTAACAAATATATCTCTACATAACAAACCTATTTCTATAACAAATATATCTTTACACCACATAACAAATATTAGCATATTTCATCAAAATATATATTATAAATCAAATAATAATACACTAAAAATACAATAAATTAATAAAATATTAAATATTAAAAGTAGGGCGTTACAACTGTCGCGGCCGGCCATGATCCATCCGGAGTACCAGCATATGTCCTGGAAGGGCGTGATGTGTCGTCACCTCTCGTACGGCCTCCAGGTTGTAATGCCCGCTTTGAACTATTTTATTTATTTAATTATTTGATTGAGTTTAGAGTCTTTTTAAATAATTTATTTGATTTATGGTGATATGTGTTATTTTTGTGTTATATGTTGGTGTTTTAGTAGCATGTTGTATTATAATATATATATGTTATTTGGTGTAGAGATATTATGTTATTTGGTGTAAAAATATATTTGTTATGTGGTGTAGAAATACTATGTTATTTGTTATAAAAATATATGTGTTATTTGGTGTAGAAATATATATGTTATTTTGTGTAAAAATATATAGTGTTATTTGTTATAGAAATATGTTTGTTATGTAGAGATATATTTGTTATAGAAATATATTCGTTATATGGTTTGAAAATATATTTGTTATTTGTGTAGAAATATATATATATATATATATTATCTAGTGTAGAAATATATTTGTTTTAGAAATAATAAGATATGATGATATAATATAATATATATTTTGATGATGTGTGCTTTTATGTATTTTTAGTATTATCTTATTTGATTTATAATATAATATATTTAATTAAATATGGGTTGTTACATAATTTTAGAGAATTTGAGGGAAGGAGTAGAAATAAGATAAGATGAGTAAGAGAATTAGGGTTAGAATTATTTAGTACGTGATATAACTTTTGGAGAAACCTAGAGAAAAAGAGAGGAGGCGCGAAGTAGAGAAGAAAAACATAAGAAGAACGCAGCTTGATTCAGGAGACCAAATAAAGGTAAGGGTGAGCCTAACTTTCATTATATTAAACTGTAATTCAATTCAATTATGATTAACAAGAGATGGATGAGTTTTTGAGAGAATTAAGAACTAGGTTAAGGTGAATGAATTAAAAGATGAAGTTGAAAGGTGAGAATTAATGAAAACTAGTTTAGGTTTCGAATTGAGTTTCTAGTCTTAAAAAGAGTGGATAATCTAGTAAGTTGATGAATAATTAATGTTCTAATGATAGGATAATCATAGGGTGATGTTTAAGGTCATGTTTTGAGGGTATTGGATCGAAAACGGAGTAGAAAAGGTTTCCCCAAGGCGAAACCGCAACTGAACTGCGATTTTGCTGTCGCTGAGCAAAACACGTTACTTGTTGTCTCAGTTGGACAAGTTTAAGTTCCGAACTGGGTTTAGGTGTCTTCATGAAAGTTGTAGATATAGATGTTAGCTTTCACTAGCCTTTGGAGTGACACAATTTAAGCTTTTAGAACTCTAGATATGATTAAAATACTACAAAGGGGTCAACAGGCTCGTTCTCTTTTTGATTTTCTGTAACCGAAAAACTAAAATAAAAACTGGGACTTTTCTGTTCATAATTAGCTTTTGATGTCTTCATGAAAGTTGTAGATAATTGAGTTATCTTTTAAATGGCTTCAGAGTGACTCAAAAATGTTTTTTGAATCTTGAGTTATGATAAAAAACACTCCAAGTAGGTCTTGGAAAAAAACAGCATTCTCTGTTTCACGTTCTTGTGTCTTTTTCATACATTTCTGTTCCGAAATGGGTCTTGGTGTAAACACGAAAGTTGTAGGTAATTGAGTTAGCTTTCTAATGGCTCTGGAGTGACTAGAAAATTATTTGTAGATTTTGAATTATGATGAAAATAGTCCAAGTAGGTCTTAAGAAAACTGTAAGAAAACTTAGCATAACTAATCCCAAGTTAGTCCAAAGACTTAGGGTTGGTTTCCAAACTTCAAACTTAGGTATTAGGGATTTAGTTGAGGTGTGTTATGAGTATTTGGCTTATGTCTTATTTAATCATACTTGATTACTTTTGAAGAATGTTATTGCTTATGAATTATGAATGATGAGTGCATAATGTGCTATACTTATAAAGTTAATGTGATGATTTGATGTTGTTTATAATGATTGTGAATTGCTTGTGCTGTTTCTGTTGCTGTTATGAACTGCTAAGTTGTTTGTAATGTGATTTAATGATTAAATGCATTACTCGAAATATTATTGAATGATCAAGATGTTGTTGAAATGAATTGTTACTAAGCTTGATGTGATTTGATTATGCTGCAATTGTTATTTAACTAAGTTGCATGAGTATGAATAAGTTGATGATGAACTCCAAATTATTGGATGTATAAGTGATAAGTTGATTAAGGTGTCTTGTTGATAGAGTCCATGCATTAGCATTCATTGAGCTTTGTCCTCACCATGATAGGAGCTTTGTCCTCCGCACGATTAATAGGAGCTTTGTCCTCCGCACGTTTTAAAGTATATTAATACTTATGATGAAGTTTGGTACCGCATGCATATAAGTGTCTAAGTTGCATTGTCGCATTTGTCGAGTCAAAGTCGTTGTTGATGAATTATCATCCATGAGTTGTTAAGTTGTTGATGAATTATCCTCTATGAGTTGTCGAGTTGTTTTCTACCCATGTGTTGTTAAAAAAGTACCTATGAAGATTATACGATGTTTATGATGTGAATTATATGACGTTGACTAAGATGTTGCTATATTGATTATGATATTGTTATGTTGTTATGATGTTGTATATGATACTAATTATAATGTTATAATGTTGTTTACGATGTTGATTATTATAGTGAGATGATGATTACATTGAGTTGTTTTAAATTTATTAATGATGATGATTACATGATGATATCTATGAGTTGTTAAGTGTATTTGATGATGTTTAAGATGTTTTGTGATGATGTTCTTTGATGATGTCTAAGATGCTTTGTGATGATGTTCTTTGATGATGTTTAAGATGTTTAGTGATGATATTCTTGATGTTGCTTAAGATGTTATGAGATAAATATTTGAGACGTGCTTATATGTTAATTGTTGTTAAACTTAATTGTTGAATTATCTGTTTATTATATTGATTGTGAATCTCACTCCTTCTGTTGGAATTGCCGCCTTGTGGGCAAGTGCAGGTAACCAAGATTAGGTGCAGTCGTGTGAGGCATTCCTCACTGTGTCTTAGGTGCTCTGATATGTAATGGGATGGGGAATCTTGTCAAATGCTTTTCTGTTCCTTGCATGTCAATTATAATTTTATAAAGACTAATTTTAGATGAACTTTTGAAATGTTATGAAGAGGCCTGCGTGCCAAGACTTTTAAGATTCCGCTGCAATGTTTTGAGAAGTTTAATAACTATTTTTATGATGAATGAATTGTTATTCAATTCCTTTGAGATGTTTTAAGAAAGTGATACTCCGTTTATGTGAAAACTCTGATTTAATTTACGAAATTTTTATGTTGGGAAAACGGGGTGTTACAATTGGTATCAGAGCAGGTTGGTCCGTCCGGCCAAGTAGTTGAGTCGCGTAGTGTCGTGTGACAGTTGAATACTGTCGTTGTGTTTTTTTTTCTTCTAATTAATGGTTATGTTTTATTATGTGATCATGTTTGACTCACTAACTTTAATGTGCTTTTTGTGTAATGTTTGAAGTTACTATTTTGTTATATATTGTTTAAGATAATTTAAGCAATAATTAAATTCATTTTTCTATTGTGCTTTGAATTTCGAGGACGAAATTCTCTTAAGGGGGTAGAGTTGTAATGCCAGCTTTGAACTATTTTATTTATTTAATTATTTGATTGAGTTTAGAGTCTTTTTAAATAATTTATTTGATTTATGGTGATGTGTGTTATTTTTGTGTTATATGTTGGTGTTTTAGTAGCATGTTATATTATAATATATATGTTATTTGGTGTAGAGATATTATGTTATTTGGTGTAAAAATATATTTGTTATGTGGTGTAGAAATACTATGTTATTTGTTATAAAAATATATGTGTTATTTGGTGTAGAAATATATATGTTATTTTGTGTAAAAATATATAGTGTTATTTGTTATAGAAATATGTTTGTTATGTAGAGATATATTTGTTATAGAAATATATTCGTTATATGGTTTGAAAATATATTTGTTATTTGTGTAGACATATATATATATATATATATATATTATCTAGTGTAGAAATATATTTGTTTTAGAAATAATAAGATATGATGATATAATATAATATATATTTTGATGATGTGTGCTTTTATGTATTTTTAGTATTATCTTATTTGATTTATAATATAATATATTTAATTAAATATGGGTTGTTACATAATTTTAGAGAATTTGAGGGAAGGAGTAGAAATAAGATAAGATGAGTAAGAGAATATAAATAAGAGAATTAGGGTTAGAATTATTTAGTACGTGATATAACTTTTGGAGAAACCTAGAGAAAAAGAGAGGTGGCGCGAAGGAGAGAAGAAAAACCTAAGAAGAACGCAGCTTGATTCAGGAGACCAAATTAAGGTAAGGGTGAGCCTAGCTTTCATTATATTAAACTGTAATTCAATTCAATTATGATTAACAAGAGATGGATGAGTTTTTGAGAGAATTAAGAACTAGGTTAAGGTGAATGAATTAAAAGATGAAGTTGAAAGGTGAGAATTAATGAAAACTAGTTTAGGTTTCGAATTGAGTTTCTAGTCTTAAAAAGAGTGGATAATCTAGTAAGTTGATGAATAATTAATGTTCTAATGATAGGATAATCATAGGGTGATGTTTAAGGTCATGTTTTGAGGGTATTGGATCGAAAACGGAGTAGAAAAGGTTTACCCAAGGCGAAACCGCAACTGAACTGCGATTTTGCTGTCGCTGAGCAAAACACGTTACTTGTTGTCTCAGTTGGACAAGTTTAAGTTCCGAACTGGGTTTAGGTGTCTTCATGAAAGTTGTAGATGTAGATGTTAGCTTTCACTAGCCTTTGGAGTGACTCAATTTAAGCTTTTAGAACTCTAGATATGATTAAAATACTACAAAGGGGTCAACAGGCTCGTTCTCTTTTTGATTTTCTATAACCGAAAAACTAAAATAAAAACTGGGACTTTTCTGTTCATAATTAGCTTTTGATGTCTTCATGAAAGTTGTAGATAATTGAGCTATCTTTTAAATGGCTTCAGAGTGACTCAAAAATGTTTTTGAATCTTGAGTTATGATAAAAAACACTCCAAGTAGGTCTTGGAAAAAAACAGCATTCTCTGTTTCATGTTCTTGTGTCTTTTTCATACATTTCTGTTCCGAAATGGGTCTTGGTGTAAACACGAAAGTTGTAGGTAATTGAGCTAGCTTTCTAATGGCTCTGGAGTGACTAGAAAATTATTTGTAGATTTTGAGTTATGATGAAAATAGTCCAAGTAGGTCTTAAGAAAACTGTAAGAAAACTTAGCATAACTAATCCCAAGTTAGTCCAAAGACTTAGGGTTGGTTTCCAAACTTCAAACTTAGGTATTAGGGATTTAGTTGAGGTGTGTTATGAGTATTTGGCTTATGTCTTATTTAATCATACTTGATTACTTTTGAAGAATGTTATTGCTTATGAATTATGAATGATGAGTGCATAATGTGCTATACTTATAAAGTTAATGTGATGATTTGATGTTGTTGATAATGATTGTGAATTGCTTGTGCTGTTTCTGTTGCTGTTATGAACTGCTAAGTTGTTTGTAATGTGATTTAATGATTAAATGCATTACTCGAAATATTATTGAATGATCAAGATGTTGTTGAAATGAATTGTTATTAAGCTTGATGTGATTTGATTATGCTGCAATTGTTATTTAACTAAGTTGCATGAGTATGAATAAGTTGATGATGAACTCCAAATTATTGGATGTATAAGTGATAAGTTGATTAAGGTGTCTTGTTGATAGAGTCCATGCATTAGCATTCATTGAGCTTTGTCCTCACCATGATAGGAGCTTTGTCCTCCGCACGATTAATAGGAGCTTTGTCCTCCGCACGTTTTAAAGTATATTAATACTTATGATGAAGTTTGGTACTGCATGCATATAAGTGTCTAAGTTGCATTGTCGCATTTGTCGAGTCAAAGTCGTTGTTGATGAATTATCATCCATGAGTTGTTAAGTTGTTGATGAATTATCCTCTATGAGTTGTCGAGTTGTTTTCTACCCATGTGTTGTTAAAAAAGTACCTATGAAGATTATACGATGTTTATGATGTGAATTATATGACGTTGACTAAGATGTTGCTATATTGATTATGATATTGTTATGTTGTTATAATGTTGTATATGATACTAATTATAATGTTATAATGTTGTTTACGATGTTGATTATTATAGTGAGATGATGATTACATTGAGTTGTTTTAAATTTATTAGTGATGATGATTACATGATGATATCTATGAGTTGTTAAGTGTATTTGATGATGTTTAAGATGTTTTGTGATGATGTTCTTTGATGATGTCTAAGATGCTTTGTGATGATGTTCTTTGATGATGTTTAAGATGTTTAGTGATGATATTCTTGATGTTGCTTAAGATGTTATGAGATAAATATTTGAGACGTGCTTATATGTTAATTGTTGTTAAACTTAATTGTTGAATTATCTGTTTATTATATTGGTTGTGAATCTCACCCCTTCTGTTGGAATTGCCGCCTTGTGGGCAAGTGCAGGTAACCAAGATTAGGTGCAGTCATGTGAGGCATTCCTCACTGTGTCTTAGGTGCTCTGATATGTAACGGGATGGGGAATCTTGTCATATGCTATTCTGTTCCTTGCATGTCAATTATAATTTTATAAAGACTAATTTTAGATGAACTTTTGAAATGTTATGAAGAGGCCTGCGTGCCAAGACTTTTAAGATTCCGCTGCAATGTTTTGAGAAGTTTAATAACTATTTTTATGATGAATGAATTGTTATTCAATTCCTTTGAGATGTTTTAAGAAAGTGATACTCCGTTTATGTGAAAACTCTGATTTAATTTACGAAATTTTTACGTTGGGAAAATGGGGTGTTACACAGGTGACATGTGAATGGTCCAAGGAATCAATGGCAGCTCGGTAGTGTCCAGGATTAGAAAATCCCCGGGGAGGTCTCCATTGACTCACAAGTGGGGCAACAGTAGGGTCGTAGGCATCACCATCAATCCTCGGAATGATGTTCGAGAAGTGCGCCAAAGTCCATCCCTGCAAACACAAAGAAACAAATATTTATATCACCGCAAGAATTATATAAACAACTAATCAATTACGATCAAATAAGTAAAGAAGAAAGAAAACAAATATTACCACAAGCAATGTCATGTAACCACCGCAGGAGGCCACCGATGAGTCGGAGGTAAGTGAGAGCTGCTCATATAGGAAAGCAAGTCTCATCCCACCCCATGACCAGCTGTCCAACTCATCCATATCTTGCAGCGCAAGCAGCCAGAGAAGATTAATGTTTTTGCTGTTCTTGGCGGAAAAAATGGTCCAGCCAAGCAAGAGCAACAAAAACGCCTTAACGCAGGCCAACCTAACCAGAGCTCGCTCGTGTTCCTCCTCCTCGGTGTCAATCTGAAGCAGCTGATTACACCTGTGCAAGAGCTCCTCGTAATGCCTCTTCAGGACACCAAAACTGACGTAACAACCACCCTGTCTTGTCAGCTCCTTAGCGGCATCCTCTAGTGTAAACAGTAGGTCTGCCTGCATCATCTCTAACCCCTCCTCACGAGTTAACTCCCTATCGGGAAGGAGCCTCCCAGTGATGGGGATGCCTAGGAGACACGCCACATCATCTATTGTGATGGTCATCTCTCCAACAGGTAGGTGGAAGCTGCTGGTCTCCCCATGCCATCTCTCGGTCATCGCACAAACGAACCCGTGAGATATGTTCTCATATCCACTACTGAGGAGGGGATTAAAGCCGGACCCAATCACTATATCCCAAAACCAATCATTTCCTTCCCCGGGCATAGGCAATGTCAAGTTTGTAATGCTCAGCTTCTTCCCGTGAGATATGCCTTTCACCCTATGTTCTTCGAAACTGAAATACAAAAACAAAACACAACAAACAGCACCGTTAAATAAGTAAAATAATAATTAGATTAAGTTGTATAAATAGTAAAAGAAAAGTAAAAAAAAACATTAAATTATACTTACATCGGCATCGACCCATATCCTGCAGGCCACATGTCCACCAAAGTCAGGTAGAAGCCTGAGGTCAGAAGGCCCCCCTGCATAGCCGTCCGGGCCGGCCTCGTACACCACCCTAGGCACCCCCTGAAATCGAGCCGGAGGTTCGTCAACAACATCCTCCTCATGCTGCTGAGGTTCCTCAACAGCAGGCTCCTCATGATGATACTGATGCTGCTGATAAGCATCAAACTAGTACTGGTGAGGCTGAGGGTCCTCAAACTGATACTCATGACCATGCGGGTGCTCATACACCTGATACTGCGTTGGGTCCACCGTCTGGGATGGACCCGTATGCGACGATGACCCTCCCGCAGCATCATCTCTAGCAACCCTCGTTCCCCCACCTCTCCCTCGACTGTAACACCCCGTTTTCCCAACATAAAAATTTCTTTAAAAAGATAATCATGCATCAGAGTAAGCACATAAACAGGGCATCACATTTCTTAAAACATCTCATAGTAATGAATAATTAAACATTAACTCTTCATAAAAATATTCGTAAGATGTTACTCAATATCGCAGCGGAAAAGTCATAAAGAAAATCATCTCCAAAGTCTTTGGCACGCAGGCCTCATCAACGTCTAGAAAATAAACATAATCATATAAAATAACATAATACGCAAGGAACAGAGAAAATAAAAGAAAGATTCCCCATCCCGTTACGTATCAGAGCACCTAGACTCAACTGCAGAAAGCCTCACACGTCTGCACCTAATCTTGGTTACCTGCACTTGCCCACAAGGCGGCAATTCCAGCAGAAGGGGTGAGATTCACAAATAATTATATTAAACATGTAATTAAATAATCACAATCAACAATGAAACACAATTCAACATATCACAGATAAACATCTAGCATATGAAGCATCAACTTAAACAACACATCATTTAGCATCGTCATAATCATCATCATAACCATCTTAATAAATATCTTAGACGACTCGACTCGACAACATCACCTGACTATGCAACCCTAACGTCTTATATGCATGTGGTACCAATCCAGGGCATGAGCCCTCGTCGCTATGAGTATAAATATACTCCAAGGCATAAGCCTTCGTCGCTGGTGAGCAAAGCTCCAGGGCATAAGCCCTCGTCGCTGGTGAGTAAAAACTCCTGGGCGTAAGCCCCCATCATAGAATGAGTATGCATGAGACTCAACATACTTTAACTTAAACAAGTTAACATCATAAACGTCGCAGAACATCTTAATCATCATAGACTGACACATGCAGCAACTATACATAAGTAAACAGCAACATGGCAGCAAGTACATCACAAGGTATAACATCAATATGGCAAAACATCGCATGTAAATCATGTATTCATCACTTATTCGATTCATATATCACATAAAAGCATCATAAAATCATCACAAACCATCTCAACCATCGTATATCATCATTACAAATTATGTTAAACATCATTAAGAGTCTCTTAAGCTACCCCAAGGTCATCTCGCAAGGTCATATGCGACTACAGGTTGCAAACAGAACAGGTTCCAAGTTCTGACAGAACTCGCTATGGCGAGTGGGATTGCTCGCCTCGCGAGTAACTAAGGTCCTGCTCGCTATGGCGAGTTGGAGAGTTCACCTCGCGGGCTCTAGGGTAATGCTCGCTGTGGCGAGCTGGGTTGCTCGCCTCGCGAGCGATCTAGGTCTACTCGCCGCGGTGAGATGCATAGCTCGCCTAGGCGAGCGATGAACAGGTTGCTTACGGATTCTGCGAAAATTCACTCAAAGGGTCCCAAATTCGTCATCTTAAACGTCTAAACTCTCAGAAACATCAATGTTATGATTAATCTACGTTCTGTACTCATCCTAAACATCTGTTCTACAGCTTTATGGCTTAATTCATGATTTTTCTCCACTTTTAACCTAATTCCAATTCTCTCAAAACAGCCCTATGATTGCTAATTCCTGATTAGATGAATTACAGGATAATATAATTAAATTGCTAGGCTCACCCTTACCTGAAATAAGCAGAAATCGCAACCCTCAAAGGTCACTTCTCTTCACTTGGCCGTTTGCTCCTTTTTTCCAAAACTCAGTAACGCGTGTTACTGACTTCTAACCTAATTTCCCTTTATATACTCCCAACAAATCTTATCTTATTTACTCTTTCTCCCACATAACTCTCTAAACAATAAAATAAGTCACCACGTCGCATAAAATCATAATAAATCTTAATTCACCATTGCATAATATATTAATAAATATATATAACTTCTCAAATAAATCAAATAACTAAATAATCAAAAATGGGCGTTACAACTCTCCCCAACTTAAAAGATTTTCGTCCTCGAAAATTACCTCAAGTAAACAACTCTGGATACGACTCCAGCATCTTACTCTCTAACTCCCACGTCAAGCTTTCACCGGTCGCTCCCGACCAAACGACTCTAACGAGAGGTATCTCCTTGCCTCTCAGCGTCTTCGTCTTTCTGTCATCAATCCTCACTGGTAAGGCCTCAACCGTAAGGTTGTCCCTAACTTGCACATCATCACTTTGGATCACATGAGACGGATCCGGAACATACTTCCTCAATTGCGACACATGAAAAACATCGTGTAAATTCGATAAATGTGGTGGTAAACCAACACGATAGGCCACCGCCCCAATCCTTTCTGATATCTGATACGGACCAATAAATTTCGGGGTTAACTTCTTTGACTTCAATGCACGGCCAACACCGGTCATAGGAGTCATTCTTAGGAACACATGATCTCCCTCTTGGAACTCAAGGTCCTTTCTACGCTTGTCATGATAACTCTTTTGTCGACTCTGCGACGCTTTCATCTTCTCCTGGATCATTCTTACTTTCTCAGTAGTCTGTTGAACAATCTCCGGTCCTAACATCACATTTTCGCCTGACTCAAACCAACACAACGGAGTTCTGCACCTCCGCCCATACAAGGCCTCAAAGGGTGCCATTCCAATACTCGAATGGTAACTGTTGTTGTACGTGAACTCTATCAATGGAAGATGACTATCCCAAGTTCCTCCTTGCTCAAGTACACACACTCTCAGCAAATCTTCCAACGACTGAATCGTCCTCTCCGACTGACCATCTGTTTGCGGATGATAAGCCGAACTCAACCTCAACTGAGAACCTAAAGCCTCTTGCAAACTCTTCCAAAATCTAGAAGTAAATCTCGGGTCTCTATCTGATACGATGCTCGAAGGAACACCATGAAGCTTCACAATCTCCTTGATATAAATCTCTGCCAACTGGGCAACAGGAAAACTAATATTAATCGGTAGAAAATGAGCCGATTTTGTCAATCTATCAACAATCACCCAAATAGCGTCATTCCCTTTGGGAGTATTCGGCAAGCTCGTCACAAAATCCATGGATATACTATCCCATTTCCACTCTGGCACATCTAAAGGTACCATCATACCAGCAGGTTTCTGATGTTCAACCTTCGATTTCTGACAAACCAAACAAGAATACACAAACTGTGCCACGTCTCGCTTCAAACCAGACCACCAAAACAGCTTCTTTAAATCATGATACATCTTCGTAGCTCCCGGATGAATACTCAAGCTACTTTTATGACCCTCTTCAAGAATCATCTTCTTCATTTCATCATTACCAGGTATGCAAATTCTACCTCGGAATCTTAACACTCCTTGATCATCCACTTTAAAGTCACTATCCTCCGTCCGATTATTAGCAACCAACAAGTCCACAAACTTGACATCTTCTTTCTGTGCCTCTTTGATATTCTTCAAGAAATCACTATCAATTTTCAGCATTCCCAACTTTACACTCTGAGGTGTCCTTTCACAAACTAAACTCAGATCTCTAAACTGTTCAAGCAACTCGAATTCCTTCACCATCATAGCGGACATATGCAAAGTCTTCCTACTCAAGGCATCTGCAACCACATTAGCCTTGCCCGGATGATAATTCAAACCAAAATCGTAATCCTTCAATAGCTCAAGCCACCTTCGCTGTCTCATATTCAATTCCTTCTGGTCAAACAAGTACTTCAAACTCTTGTGATCACTAAACACCTCAAACCTCGAACCATACAAGTAATGTCTCCATATTTTCAATACAAAGACCATAGCTGCCAACTCTAAATCATGCGTCGGGTAATTCTTCTCATGAATTCTCAATTGTCTTGAAGCATAAGCTACCACCTTACCATCTTGCATAAGCACACCGCCTAAACCCAATTTGGACGCGTCACAATACACCACAAAAGGTTCATCAGACTTCGGTAAAATCAAGATTGGAGCCGTCGTCAAGTGCTTCTTCAACTCATTAAAACTGTTCTCACAATGAACATCCTACACAAAAGATTTACCCTTACATGTCAACTGCATTAACGGAAGAGGCAACTTGGAAAATCCTTCTATAAACCTTCGGTAGTAACCTGCTAATCCCAAAAAGCTTCTAATCTCTGTAACCGACTTAGGAGTCTCCCATTGTGATACCGCTTCAACTTTGGACGGATCAACTGCAATGCCATCGCCAGAAATAACATGGCCAAGAAAACTTACTTCTTTTAACCAGAATTCACATTTAGACAACTTAGCAAAAAGCTTCTTCTCCTTCAACACTTGCAAGACGATCTTCAAATGCTCAGCATGTTCTTCCTCGGTCTTGGAGTAAACCAGAATATCATCAATGAACACCACAACAAAGCGATCCAAATAAGCATGTAAGATCCTATTCATGTACTCCATAAATACGCCAGGTGCGTTAGTAACACCGAAAGGCATCACCGTATACTCATAATGTCCATAACGCGTCCTAAACGCCGTCTTCTGCATATCCTCATCTTTCACTTTAATCTGGTGATAACCTGATCTCAAATCTATCTTGCTAAACACACAAGCACCCACTAACTGGTCCATTAAGTCATCAATTCTCGGAAGTGGATACCTATTCTTTATCGTTACTTTATTCAACTGTCGATAGTCGATGCACAACCTCATACTACCATCTTTCTTCTTGACCAACAACACTGGAGCTCCCCATGGTGAAACACTAGGTCTCACGAACTTCTTATCAAGCAAATCCTCTAACTGTTTCTTCAGCTCAGCCAACTCGGAAGCTGACATACGATAAGGCGTCATAGACACAGGCTTCGTTCCAGGAACAAGATCAATCGCAAATTCAACTTCTCTTTCCGGAGGCACATCAGGAATCTCATTTGGGAAAACTTCTGGAAAATCACATACCACTTGTAACTTATCAATCACCGCCTGATTCTCAATAGATAAGGACGCCATCAAGGAAAACATCATAATTCCATCGCGTTCCAACTGCTTCAACTGTTTAGTAGATAAGAATTCTGCCCCACTCTCTTCTTCGGGGGAAGAAAAATGCACCGTCTTGCTAAAACAATTAATCAGAACGTGATTGTACTCTAACCAATTCATCCCCAAAATCACATCCATCCCAATCAACGGTAGACACACTAAATCAATCTCAAAATCGCGACCAAACATAGACACAGGACATCTTAAACACACAAGGGAAGTAGTCACCGAACCCTTAGCTGGAGTTTCGACAACCATCTCCCCATTCATCTCAGACACAACAAGATTCAACTTAGCAGCACAATCAAGAGCAATAAAACAATGCGTAGCACCAGTATCAATAACAGCAACTAAAGGTATATTATCAAAATAACAAGTACCTCTGATCAAGCGATCCTCGCTCTCCGTCTGCGTACCAGTCAAAGCAAAAACTATCCCAGTAGTCTGAGCCTTCTTAGGCTTCTTGCATTGTGAACCAATGTGACCTTCCTCATTACAATTAAAACACACGATATCACCATGCTTGCAATCAGCAGTAGTATGACCCTTCTTGCCACAACGGAAACACCTCTTTACCTCTCCAGGACAAGCATTACTCTTGTGGCCTTTCACTCCACAAGTATAGCAAACAATCTCAGCAGGGGCATCTTTCTTAACAGGTCTCCTCTCATCATTAACTCTTTGCTTGCCCTTATCTGCAGGGGCACTGTAGGGCTCAGGACGACTTTGCTGCCCTTTTCCTTTCCTCTCATTAACCACCTTGTAATGAGCCTTAGTATCCTCCTCATAGATCCTGCAACTACTCACCAGCTCAGAAAAGTTTCTAATCTTCTGATACCCAATAGCTCTCTTGATATCAGCTCGCAATCCATTTTCAAATTTGATGCACTTGGAAAATTCAGCAGTCTCAGGGGTATAATGCGGATAAAATTTAGCCAGCTCCACAAACTTCGCCGCATACTTAGTCACTGACATGTTCCCTTGCTTAAGCTCCAAGAACTCAATCTCTTTCTTTCCCCGAACATCCTCTGGAAAATATCTGTCGAGGAACTCCCTCTTGAATATGGCCCAAGTAACCTCAGCACCGTCTTGCTCCAGAACAGGTAGAAGACTAATCCACCAGTCATCAGCCTCCTCAGCTAGCATGTGCGTACCAAAACGCACCTTCTGCACCTCCGTGCACTACATCACTCTGAATACCCTCTCAATCTCTTTGAGCCATGTCTGGGCTCCATCTGGATCATATCTTCCCTTGAAGGTAGGAGGATGGTTTCTCAAGAAGGTCTCCAGCATACGGACCTCAGCATTAGCACCAGCATTGACATTCGGTTGCTGTCCTACCGCTTGAGCAACAGCTTCCAAAGCAGCAGCAATCGCAGCGTCGTTTCTCCTAGCCATCTTAATCCTCTACAAAGCAAACATAAGTTAGAATAATACAAGCATAGTATTCTAACTCTAAGACAACGTCACTCGACTCTCTACTTGGCCAGACGGACCAACCTGCTCTGATACCAATTGTAATACCCCGTTTTCCCAACATAAAAATTTCTTTAAAAAGATAATCATGCATTAGAGTAAGCACATAAACAGGGCATCACATTTCTTGAAACATCTCATAGTAATGAATAATTAAACATTAACTCTTCATAAAAATATTCGTAAGATGTTACTCAATATCGCAGCGGAAAAGTCATAAAGAAAATCATCTCCAAAGTCTTTGGCACGCAGGCCTCATCAACGTCTAGAAAATAAACATAATCATATAAAATAACATAATACGCAAGGAACAGAGAAAATAAAAGAAATATTCCCCATCCCGTTACGTATCAGAGCACCTAGACTCAACTGCAGAAAGCCTCACACGTCTGCACCTAATCTTGGTTACCTGCACTTGCCCACAAGGCGGCAATTCCAGCAGAAGGGGTGAGATTCACAAATAATTATATTAAACATGTAATTAAATAATCACAATCAACAATCAAACACAATTCAACATATCACAGATAAACATCTAGCATATAAAGCATCAACTTAAACAACACATCATTTAGCATCGTCATAATCATCATCATAACCATCTTAATAAACATCTTAGACGACTCGACTCGACAACATCACCTGACTATGCAACCCTAACGTCTTATATGCATGTGGTACCAATCCAGGGCATGAGCCCTCGTCGCTATGAGTATAAATATACTCCAAGGCATAAGCCTTCGTCGCTGGTGAGCAAAGCTCCAGGGCATAAGCCCTCGTCGCTGGTGAGTAAAAACTCCGGGGCGTAAGCCCCCATCATAGAATGAGTATGCATGAGACTCAACATACTTTAACTTAAACAAGTTAACATCATAAACGTCGCAGAACATCTTAATCATCATAGACTGACACATGCAGCAACTATACATAAGTAAACAGCAACATGGCAGCAAGTACATCACAAGGTATAACATCAATATGGCAAAACATCGCATGTAAATCATGTATTCATCACTTATTCGATTCATATATCACATAAAAGCATCATAAAATCATCACAAACCATCTCAACCATCGTATATCATCATTACAGATTATGTTAAACATCATTAAGAGTCTCTTAAGCTACCCCAAGGTCATCTCGCAAGGTCATATGCGACTACAGGTCGCAAACAGAACAGGTTCCAAGTTCTGACAGAACTCGCTATGGCGAGTGGGATTGCTCGCCTCGCGAGTAACTAAGGTCCTGCTCGCTATGGCGAGTTGGAGAGTTCGCCTCGCGGGCTCTAGGGTAATGCTCGCTGTGGCGAGCTGGGTTGCTCGCCTCGCGAGCGACCTAGGTCTACTCGCCGCGGTCAGATGCATAGCTCGCCTAGGCGAGCGATGAACAGGTTGCTTACGGATTCTGCGAAAATTCACTCAAAGGGTCCCAAATTCGTCATCTTAAACGTCTAAACTCTCAGAAACATCAATGTTATGATTAATCTACGTTCTGTACTCATCCTAAACATCTGTTCTACAGCTTTATGGCTTAATTCATGATTTTTCTCCACTTTTAACCTAATTCCAATTCTCTCAAAACAGCCCTATGATTGCTAATTCCTGATTAGATGAATTACAGGATAATATAATTAAATTGCTAGGCTCACCCTTACCTGAAATAAGCAGAAATCGCAGCCCTCAAAGGTCACTTCTCTTCACTTGGCCGTTTGCTCCTTTTTTCCAAAACTCAGTAACGCGTGTTACTGACTTCTAACCTAATTTCCCTTTATATACTCCCAACAAATCTTATCTTATTTACTCTTTCTCCCACATAACTCTCTAAAATCCAAAACTAACCCACAACTAAATATTTTATTTTATTTTCAAATCTTATTTTATTAAACAATAAAATAAGTCACCACGTCGCATAAAATCATAATAAATCTTAATTCACCATCGCATAATATATTAATAAATATATATAACTTCTCAAATAAATCAAATAACTAAATAATCAAAAATGGGCGTTACATCGACCAGCCATAGGAGGGCGTGATGCTTCTTTCTCCCTCCTTACACTACCAGTAGGGGCAATCCTCCCTGCCCTAAGTCTGTCGCTCCTATCCTGCTCGGACGGTATCTGAGAAGTATTCCTCCGAGACATATCTGCACAATATTTAACAAAACACATTAAATTATACAATTTCACATGAACATTGTTTCATTTCTAACAATTCAACAACAACACTAAAATTCCAACAATGACATTTCAATCCGTAAACTACCACATTGCAGTCAAACATATTATAATCAAAATTAACAAACCATATGCTAACTAATTTCATAAGTCACAATCCAAAAAAACAAAACAATTACCATTGAGACATTTTATCAAACACTTGGTGTGCAATTTTCAAACAACAAACTAATCTAACAATTTTCAAACACTAAACCACCACAATGTACTCTAAACAACTTCTATACAACAATTCCTAAGTTAATTCATCACTAACAATCATCAAAACTAACATGCAAACAAAATTTATAAAACCCTAAAAAGTCACAATTTCTTCAAAAAAACAAAAATTTCTACAACTTAAATGTAATTAAGTAGGGTAATCATCACTTACTTGATAATATGGGATGAATTGGCTTTGAATGACGCAAGAATCGTGAAAATCGCACTTGGAGATGAAATTTTCGTGTTTTGGAAAGTTGAAGAAGTGAGGAAATGTGTTCTGTCCCGTGTATATGACTTAAGTAACGCTGCGCTACTTAAGGTGCGCAACGCTACTTAAGTGGCGCAGGAAATATCACTTGCGCTAGTTAAGATGCGCTGCGCTACTTAACTAGCGCAGGGGTAAAATGGGCATGGCTGCAGGACGCGAGTAATTTTTGCAGGAGACAGAGCAATAATCATTATTTAAATATAATTGTACTCTTGACCCAAAAAAATAAAAAATAATTGTACTAAGACTAGTCTAGTACCTGTGCGCGTACGCACGGGTGGATATCGTCATTGATTTTCAAATCAATAAATCAACACATGATTAGCTTCAAACTACCGAAGACAATAAAACAAATTACAGAAGATAGAGACAAACAATGACAAATGATAAAGATGATTGAATTAAAAAGGAGAATACTAATACAATAGTCCAATACATATTCGAATACCATAGCCCAATACATATCAAACATGCATCTATTTAGTTAGAACGTTACATATATTTTGAACAGTGAAATTGCTTTGTTCTTGAACAACAAACAACACGAAATAGAAGTCAATTTCAGATTTACTAAATATTAATAGGAATGGAACCAAATAAAAATACTAATAGGAACAAAAAATAAGTGACAGTAAGGCTAAAATTAAAATGGAAATTTTCTTTAATTCCGAGAGAGTTCTTTCAATGATAGTTCACGCGAAGAGTCAAAACACTTCTCATTAATATCTCGTTTAGCATAGTATATCTTACAAAAATATAAGTCTCAAGAGTTTCTGATTTTGAAGATACATGTGATTCTGTTTTTTTTTTTTTTTTTCTAAATAAGTTCCTGCAATTTGTTCATCTTGAATCTTTGGTCATGAACATTTAACAATGAAGAATATGCTAATAAAGTTTTGGTTGGAGGGGAAAAAAAAAATCAAAATCACATTCATAGTCTTTATGATAGGCTTAGTATAGAGGTATGCTAACTTGGCCATAATTTCAATTTACATTAAGATGGATTGAAGAAAGAAAAAACTGGGTAGTAGTATTATGCAATATCCTCATATTAGAAACTAAATTTTAAGAAAGATTCCTTTTTCTTATGTGAATAGTTTGCATAAAAAACAAAATAGTCCCAATTTTTCTGAGACGACAATCCTTTTTCTTTCCAAATTCAAACTTAAGTTTATATTTATTTTGTTGCTTTATCAGATTTTTAGACTCATTTATGTATAACTCACGATTCTCAACTTCTATCTTGAATTCTAATTTTCTGTCGGAGTTCAAATCTGACATTTCATTTTTGATGATAGATTGTACTGTTTTTTTGTTTCTTAAGTTACCATGTCACTCACTTGTTTTTTTTTCTTTCTTGTTTATGACTTTGTACATTGTAGCACTATATATTATGGCTTAAAATCATGGGTTTAGTTTTATTTCTCATTTACTATTTTACTTTGTATTTTATGAATGTAAACTTTTTAAAATTGTCTTCTAATTAACTATTTCAAGTGTGGGAAAGAGTTGTCTACTTTTTGAATTTTCAGATGGTTCCTTCCGAATCAGTTTTATCACCACCATAATTGATTGTAAGGTAAGAATCATTGATCCTGTTGGTCATATAACATGAGATAATACAACTAAAATGCCGTCAACTTTTTCGGACTCTTTAAATTTCTTTGGACTTTGTATTGTAAGTCATCAATCATACATTTAAGGTTAACTAATCAAAAGTTTTTTTATCAAGCGTAAAAAATTTACACATGTTAAGAAGTTTAAAGTAGTAACTTTGACTTGGAACTTTTGTTTTTTATATTAAATATGTAACTTTTAATCAATAATTGTTGGTTATCAATGAAAAGTTACTACTTCTAGTTACTTTAACATGTGCAATATTACACATATTAGACAAACCCATAATCAAATAGTCCTCATAAATATATCAATATTTGGCTATTGGGAGTGGGGGTCATATGGAATGAACGAAACAACTTACTATTCAATAACGTTCAAAATTCCATGTTACACTTGTTGGAAAAGGTCAAGTTTAATTCTTTGTGGTGGCTTAAAGCCAATAAGGTTACTTTTATACATTGACAACTTGTATTTTTGGGGCGACCTATTGAGTACATCTTGTGCTAAAGGGGAATAGCCGCCGTTGTTTATATAATCCATTTTTGATTCTTCAAAACAAAAAAATATCAACATTTGATTTTAGTCCCCTTAAAATATTTTTTAGGTTTTTGGTTTCTCTAAAATTTTTCACCTATGAAATTAGTCTCTGCTCTAGTGTAATACACAATGTAGAGCAGAGGCTATTTTCATAAATGAAATTTTTTAAAGGGTTAATAGTGTTTTTGGCCCCTATATTGCACTTTTGGGTTTAACTCCTGTAAAAAAATTTTTTTAGATTCCACCATTGAAAAATGAAGATTCTTCAGGATTGGCCCCCGACCCCATTGAGTCAACAGAATCTCCTACGTGGCAGTGACGTGTCATTTTTTTACCATGCCACGTGTGTAAATAACTGCCACGTCATTTTTTACTTAAAAAATTGAAAAATTTTAAAAATAAAAAAAAAACATTTTTTTAAAAAACGAAAAAAACTTTTTCTAATTGTTTTTAATTAATTTTTAAAAAGCTAAAATTATTTTAAAAATAAGAAAAAAAATTCTAATTTGATAAATCGAAAAAAAATCATACTTTTTAAGAGTCATTGCACATGGGCCTTCATAGTAAGGCGTCCACTTGCCCCTGGAGTCCGGTTGAAAAGATAGTACTTTTTAGGCACAAATTCTCCTTCTTGAATTTCGCGAGGGACGAACCTTCTTGTTCGAAGTTTGTTTCAACCTCTATTGATGTAGTTGTACAAGGTCGTCATGCATTTAAATTTGGTCAAGCTTGGATTCCAGCAGAACTCCTATTGACAGGACTTCGACGACCTCCATGTTGTATACTGAGGGAAGGAGGGGGGGTTGCCCCTGTTGAAATGTGTATTGAAGCAACGATAACATCTCACACTAGTCTTTGTAAGTGACTGCCATCTTGTGGACAGTCTTCTTGATTTTTGTTTGCAGCTTTGACGGCTGAGATGCCCCAGTACACAAGAGATCTTGTCGGGAATCTCTTCATTCTCCTTTTCTTCATCTTTGGATACAAGGAAACTCAAAGTTGGAAGAGAGTACAGGATTAATGTGTTCAACGAGTTTATTAATGCATTATTTGATTATTTGATTTTCACAAGTAAGTTTATGATTATGCAGATATTTGAGAATGATTAAAGAGAACTTTTTTTGGGTTTTTGTATTACTGTAACACCCCAATATTTTTATACGTATTATATATTCTTTTAATAACTTTATTGATTTATTGATTTATTCATTAACATATCTTACATGTAAAGGAAATCATGACACTTTATGTTAATTAATTAATTAGAACCCTTTATTTTATTAAGTTTATTCATTCTTTTCCCTTTTATTAGAAGGTTATAGTTATGAAAATAGTCATTAAAGATTACTAATAGTTTTTTTTTAAAACAATAATAATATTAACGACAAATGCAATATTTAAGGAACAATAGCTATGACATGTATGTGTATAAGCTGTATGATATATTTTATAGAGAATTATGATGCTTTTATTTATTAAGCAAATTTAGGGTGGCTCTATGCCATTTAGCTAGGACAAATTCTAATCATAATTTAATTGTTAAACTAAATACAAAAGATGATGTATAGTGTACTTCAAGTGGTCGGTTGTGCTAGAACTTCAAAAAGACACATGCTTAATAAGAAGAATATAGTGGCCGGTTATAGAGTTTCAAAAAATATCTTCATAAGACGGTGTATGTCCAAACACTACTTGAACCTTGTCTGAATGTTTTCCCTTCCTCGAGAGTGTTGATTTAGGCAAAAGTTCATGAAAAACAAATTGAACTTAGTTGAGATAAGTCATATTATTTTTTGAGAGTAAACCAAGGATGTTGGAGATTAATGGAAACTCAGCGAACTCTGAGTTTAAGTGGTAGTAAATAGTATAATTGCTGGGGTAGAATAATAGGTACCACTAATATGATCAATGACTAACTATTTGATGTCAGAGTGCATGAAATCGATTAATAGGACTTTTCTATGTGAATTGGGTAGAAAACAAATGAGTTGATTTAAATATTTACCCTACCATGAATTATTTTTTTCTTAATTTTTTTTTACCTTTCATGATTAATCCGTTACTCGATTTGATGAAGTTGCTTGATTATAAATTAAATTGTTCGTATGCTTTTTCTTTGCCTCATCTTTCTAGGGAGATTTTATTAAACTATGATTTTATCTAATTAAAAAGAAAATTTCTCCTCAAAAAAATAAAATAAAAAGTGTGAATTTCTATTTTCCCAAGAAGCATCTTATTCTACGTGTGTATAATTTTTTTTTAGGTATTGTTCTTGTTCGATATTTCAATTAATTTTGGAAATCTTCTGGCTATTGGTAATCATTCTTGATTTGATTAGATGTTAAAAAAAAAATCACTTAAAATTATAAAATCATCTTATGTTAGTTATTTAACATTT
Source organism: Medicago lupulina (assembly GCA_958299785.1). Taxonomy (NCBI): domain Eukaryota; kingdom Viridiplantae; phylum Streptophyta; class Magnoliopsida; order Fabales; family Fabaceae; genus Medicago; species Medicago lupulina. The sequence continues at coordinate 37,389,686 of OY283143.1, forward strand.
GGGTGCCTAGTACTGTATAGATTAAATATTTTCTTCCATTCTTAAAATATCTTGTTTATTGTTGTTTATTTGAAGTAGTAATTTACTTAAATTACATGGCTCAAAAAAATTATATAAATTAGTGTTTATTACAAAATATGAAGGTTGAATGGTTATAAAAATAAGATGCTTTTGTAAATTCTACCATGATTTTCACTCAAGATTAATTTCGAGAATGAAATTATTTTTGGTGTATAAAATGTAACAACCGTGAGTTGTCCTTTGATCTTTAGATAAATATTTTATCCTATTTATGTAATAGAGTTTTAAATTCCTGCTTTCATAAAATCATTTTTATTCATACTATCCGGCAATTTTATCTAAATGAGGGAATTTGACCTTAATCTTTTGAGACTTTTTAGTTTCGAAGACGAAACTATTTTAAGGAGGTAATAATGTAACACCCCAACATTTTTATACATATTATATATTCTTTTAATAACTTTATTGATTTATTCATTAATATATCTTACATGTAAAGGAAATCATGACACTTTATGTTAATTAATTAATTAATTAGAACCCTTTATTTTATTTTATTAATTTTATTCATTCTTTTCCCTTTTATTAGAAGGTTATGGTTATGAAAATAGTCATTAAAGATTACTAGTAGTTTTTTTAAAAAAATAAAATAATATTAACGACAAATGCAATATTTAAGGATCAATAGCTATGACATGTATGTGTAGAAACTGTATGATATATTTTATATAGAATTATGATGCTTTTATTTATTAGCAAATTTAGGGTAGCTCTATGCCATTTAGCTAGGACAAATTCTAATCATAATTTAATTGTTAAACTAAATACAAAAGATGATGTATAGTGTACTTCAAGTGCTCGGTTGTGCTAGAACTTCAAAAAGACACATGCTTAATAAGAAGAATATAGTGGCCGGTTATAGAGTTCCAAAACACTATGCCATGTGTTTCATGTGATTCAAGTAACAAGTCTTATTCAACTCTAGTTCATTAAGTCACTCATTGGTTTAGAAATTTTTTTGGTTATAAAACATGCAGAATTCAACACCTGTTACCCACGACATATTAGAAATGACTTCTATAAATTAAGTTGCTAAACTTAGTGTGTTTCACCCTTTTTCCTTAAGTCATATATAATTCCTTACATCTCAACTTCATCTCGTTATCGTTTAAGTCTTCCATCATTTTATTGAAGTGTTTGTTATTCTTCCCTTGTGAATACTTGTGGGTTATAGAGTTTGGCTAGGAAGGAAAGCGTCCAAGGTAAGGGCATTTCCCCATACTTATCATAACTAAAACTAATGGTTAGGTATTATGATTTAAAAAGTATGAGTGACTTACAATATAAAACACAATCTTACAATATAAAATTTAATCTTCTATGAAAATTATATTTTAATTATATTTTTTATATTTCTGTATGAGTATGTGATATGTGAAGATGATTTTGATTTGTCTTATATTTTATATGTTTCTTTGATGTTTGAGAAAGAAGTATTGGATGAACAAAAATAGAAACTTGGTTCTATTGAAGAAAAAAAAAGATTTTATATATTACTCAATATTCCTATTTCATTTTTGGGACCTTTACTAATAAGGTGAAATTGTTAAAGTGTGAAATAATAGACAACCTATACTCAAAAATTATGATTTTGGCTATGTGCATGATGATGCATTAATTATAATTATTTTGTGTGGTGCCTATGTGGCGGGATTTTATTTCATTTTCATCATCATGGCATGTGCATTTCTTTGTGGCGGGATAAATATTCTGTGTGGTGCCTTTGTGGCGGGCTGACTATATCCGGATCATTTAGTTCTCAGGAGCATGCATGACATTACATCAAAAACCTTTATATAAAAGAAAACAATTTTTGAGTATTTCTTTCTTTTTGACCGTTTATGTATTTTATGATTTATTTTATAATACTGTACAATATGTTTGGTTTGATTTGTATGGTTTGTGGTTAAAGGAAGTTGAACCCTTACACCAACATTTTAGGTACCAAAGAAGAATTTCAAGGTTGATGGTGTGTGACTAGTTGATGTGCGTACGGGGGCAAAAAAAAAAGGGTTTTACAAATAAAAGAACTATTCTAATAAAGTTGATCGTACTACTTATCTTATTTTCATTTTTAACTTCATATGTTGTTTTTAAACGCAGAGATGGTTTATATTATGCTAGATATAAATAAAATTTCTTTGAGTTTTTAATTAAAATAAGTTTAAGAATTTCATTTACATTATTTTATGAATGTAGAAATGAATTTTTTTTTCCTTACAACAAGTTAACGTTAAGAACTAAATAATCCTTTTAGTAAATTAGTGAGATAGGAAGTTCTATTTTACTTTTAAAAAAAATATAGGCTAATTTTATAAAGAATGATGATTTTTAAGTAATGTCTTGGACCAAAAATTCGGGGCGTTACAATTACCATTTTTCCAGAAAAAAGCACAAAATAAAATAAAATAAAGCAAAGTTGGGATCAAAACGATTTTTTATTGATGATCAAAATACATGAAGCAAAAGGCCCTACACAAGTTCATTTTCGTCTCAGGCGGGACGAAAGGATTTTTGAAAAACAGTAAACAACAAACAAACACATTATTTGAACAGGTAAGTAGTAGAAGGAACATCAAAACCAACACAATTGCGGTTATCCACTCCATGTGTCGCAATACTAGGTAGTATAATCCGGCAGTGGATTAACTTGCGCGTCCGAATTCAACCGTCGAAAAGCAAGTTATTGGCTTGAATCTTCTTCTGGACTTCAATCTACAAAGAGCGACAATGCTCGATGTCATGGCCGGGTGCTGCTTGTTGGAAGGCACAGGAGAGGTCAGGTTGATACCAAACCGGCAACTCGTTAGGCACCCGAGGAGGCGCTCTAGTTTGGACAAGGTTCTTCTAGAGCAGGATGGGGAGTAGCTCCGCATATGTCATTGGGATTGGGTCAAGCTGCATCCTTGGAGCCTGTTACCGAGGCTGCCGTTGAGGTTGGCGTCCAGGCCTTTGTTGGAACTGCAGCTGACCTTGGGAAGCTACCAGGGAAACCACCAGGGTACTCAGTCTCTCTAACTCAGCCTGGAGTGTTGTTACCTCTTCACGAATGTTCGTGGATTTCTTGTTCAAACTGATATGTTCTCTCTTTTTGTTTGCACGAGTGTTGCATGTGCGAGTTGACTTCGGACGAGGACAGTCGGACCACTTTTTAAAATGGGTTGACCTTAAAAAAAATTGTGAGACTCGAATTTGAAATTATGGAATGCAAGATGATGCATGATGTTTATGCAAAAATAGACACATTTTTTTTGAAGGGTTTATCAAAGTGAATTGTAAACATTGTAGGGGAACGCGATTTTATTTGAAACTTGTGAAGATATTGCAAACGGTTCCCTTTTCAAAGAGTAAGAACGAAACCAAGGAAAAAGTTCTTAACAAAAGCTAAGATTTTTGAAGTTGTATTTTTTGGTGTTCTTTCTTACAAGGTCCATTCATCTGTGATGTTTGCAAAGAACTTTTCTAAATCCTTCGATATTTGATGAAAAAAAAGTTGTTTATGAATGAATACATGTATGCATGATAATGCTGAAGAACATGGTGAGGTTAAGTCCATAATTTTGGAGCCAAGGGTAAGCACGCCATATGGTAAGGACTATGGTTCCATTTGTATCTGTATTACGGGTTCTACCAAGTTCCCAAAGTCGACGACCCTCTTTTGGACATTGTCGGCTTACAGGACTGACTCCCGGTCCAACAACGTTCACAAGAAAGTCTCGTTTGAGTGTAGTATCGCGTGTCAACTAATTCAAGACTGCTCTTGGTTAGTCACCGCACTACGTCCTAAAAGACTAAGATGGGTTAAAGGTAACTCTAAAGGTTTCTCAACTTCGACGGTCATTCAGAAATAATAGCGCCGATCACGACTGCTCATGATGACATCATATTACTTTGAGAGACCTCCGTTGAGTGGGGTTATATCACATGCACACATAACGCAGGACCGCTCCTAGTATGGCATTATGATTGTACCCCGTCCTATCTTATGTTTCACTCAAGCCCGGGTGTAGGACTTATCTCACCACTCGCGTTGAGAAAGAAGAAAGAAGAAGGAGAACATATATACACGTATTTCCATCTTTTGTTTTTGTTTTTTTTGTCTCAAGCAAGTTATAGCACAAAATTAAAATAAAGCCAAGTTAGGCTCAACCCTCGAATTTCTCCCGAGTGAAGTCGCCATTTCTGTCGCGTCATTTTTCGGAGATCAAGGCTATTTGATTAGCTTTTGACTCACTAAATTATTTCACGACTTTTGAAAAAAATATTTGAATTAGATTGGGGTCTGGGGGTTGGTTACATATGGGGAAGGTGTTAGCACCCCTTATGTTCATAGTACTATACGAGAACCTTTTGACTTTATTTGCTTTTTGTGCTATAAACTTACTTAATTTTGAGGAAAAGAAGAATAGTGAATAAGGAGAAGAAAGAAGCCTATTTATCTACATTTTTATTGATTCGGTAAGGCGAGTACCCTTTGCCTACGTACCCGTGAGGGATCAGAACCTCGTAGTTCGGGGTAAAAATTTCGTTTGATTTGTTTTGTATTTTTTATTTGTTTTTGAAAAAGGTTTTAAAATGAAAAGCCAAAATAAGCTTGTTTGTATTTTTTAATATTGAAAGAAAAGACTCAAAGTAAAGTTAAGTTGATTGAAATTTGATTAAGAAAGAAAATAAAAAGGGAATCACTTGACTTTGGATCAAGGTTTATTATGAAAAAAAATGTTTTTGTTATTTTGATTACTTGCATTTTTGTTGTTGTTTTAGAATGATGAACTAAAATTAAACTAACGGAGCAGAAATGTAAAGCGTAGGTAACTCATGGTGGCGTTGGACCACCACAAGGACCTTTAACCTAAACTATGAAGAATAAAAAATAACGCATGCACACACATACGCACACATGCACCTAAAGCTATTACATAAAAACCTATTATACATTCTAGGGTCTGCGAAAAAATAAACATGCATGATATACATCAAACCTAGCTATACATTCTAGAGTCTGCGAAAAATAAATAAAATAAATAATTTACATTCTAAGTTTCATGCAATGACATAAAAATAAATATGTAACAAAAATACATAATAATAATTCTAAGCAAAAAAATGCATGAGAGATAAAAAATAAAATGCTGGAAAAATAAAATGCGCGAAGGAATAAAGAAATTACAGCCAGGGGGTGCAGTAGTATAAAGTGGATGCAGTAATGAAAAATAAAGAAGTTGGGCCTTGAAGGGACAAAGGCGCGATGTTGGGCTTAAGGGAGTTAATCAGAGCCCCTTGATCAAGATCAAGTGGTCTTGATCTGATCCAGGATCATGCAGGGTAGGCCATCTGATCGAACGGCTAGGAAGCGAAGGTACACGCTAGCGTATTGATACACACACACAGGATTGGGATGATCCTATATATAAGTTGTGGTAGAAATTCTCTTTCATTTCACTCTTGCTTTTCTCTCTATTCTATCGCCTCTCTCTAAAATCCTCTCAACTCTCTCTGTTTTCTCTCCTTAAACTGGTTGAAGTTTCCGGTGCTCCTCCTTCTTCTCCGGCGAGTGGTAAGACGGGTTCCGGCGGCGATTGGCCGGCCGGTACGGCGGCGGCACCGCACCGAAACCCTAATTTAATTTTTATGCTTTTTTTTTTCACTTATCTTCTTCTACTCCTTTTCCTTGTTCTATTTCTATTGTCATAATTTCAAAACCAAACTCACAAACCCTATATCTCATCTAAGGACGAAATGAATAAAAGGGAAAGAAAGTTTACCTCTGTTGTTTCTTCGATCCGGTTTCGGCTTCGATTCTGGGTTCGGCTTGTTCACAGTACGACCGGTTGCTGTTTGGTTTATGGGGATGTTGGTTTCGATGGTTGAGGCTTTGTGATTTTGTTGTTGATGTGTGAAGCTGTTGTGGTTTGGAATTTTTATTGTGAAATTCGCAGGTTGTTGATGATGAATGTTGCTGGGTTTTTGTGCGTGTCTGTTGTGAAGGGTTTGGTCTGGTTCTGGCTTCTTCTCTTTTTGTAGTTTTTGGATCGTGTTGATGATGATTTGTGCGATGTTTTTTTTCCGAATGTTGCTTTTCTGTTTGCAGGTATTATGATGAGTTTTTGTGCGATGCAGGCTTAAGAATGTTTGTGTTGGAAAATCGGCCCCCCTAACTTGTGTGTTTGCAGGTTGAATTTATAGTGTGACAATTGGGATTAGGGTTTGTTGAGATTGAGCTTAAATCTGGCTTGGATTAGGAAGGAGTGAACTGCTTTTGCCTGCATATGAGGCGTGTGACAGCTTCGGATTACCTTGGACATCTGACTTGGACTCCTCAATTTTTTTGGAATTTTTTGGACAATTAATAATAATAATAATAATAATAATAATAATAATAAAAAAAATGGAAGTGATTAAACTAAGAAATAAAAATAAAAATGACTAATTAAAAATAAGAATTAGAATTAAAATAAAAATTGAGAAATTAAATAAAAGATGGAAATTAAAAGATAAAATTAAAAATGAGAGAAGAGGGCCCGACTCGAAACCAAAAATAATGTATTTTAAAATACCTCTCTGCCGAAATTTCATTCGAAAAATCAGTGATTATTCAAGACCAACGGACACGTGTTAATGTCATCTTGGATCAAAAATGGGGTATGACACTATGCTTTAAAAAACACTAAATTTTTTGTCTATGGTCCTGTACACTTGAACAAATATTAGCATATCCAATTGACAATTTTTAATACCTTGTTATCATCAAAACTCAAGGGTTTATGTTAAATACATTTTGTTCCAACAATCTCCCCCTTTTTGATGATGACAAACACTAGTATTTAAAATGTTCAATTGTTGTTAATCTAATTAACAAGTTGACCTTAAGGGTATGAGGTTTGTAAGCTTCCCCTGAGTCTAATACTCCCTCCGTCCCAAATTGTGTGACGTTTTGGGCATTTCACACATATTAAGAAATGCAATTAATATTGTGTGGAAAAGAGATATTATGAGTTGTTTTACAAAATTGTCCTTAATAAATAATATGAGAAAGATAAATGAAAGAATTGAAAGAAGAGAGAGTAATAAATAGTTAAGGTTATAATAGGAAAAGTAACATTAATGTTACATTGGTATTGTAAAGCGACATATAATTTGAGACAATTTTTTTTCCCCAATGCGACATACAATTTGGGACGGAGGGAGTAGTACTTTAAGGTGAGGTTTGTAAGCTCCCCCTGAGTTCTATCCATGTTAATTAAATTTCTCATTAAAAATGTAAAACACTCAGAATAATCTCACATTAATAGACTACGAGATGAGAAGAAGGTCCTATTAATTTAAATTGTTAAATTAATGGGGCTCAGAGCCTATAAATACTATACAACTGCTCCCCCTTTTGTCATCAACAAAAAGGTAAATAAAAGACAAAAAGAAGAGATGAGAAAAACATAGTGAGCAAATTCAATAAAAGGCAAATAAAGTGTCGGCTCATAAGCAAAATATGTTAAGAAGCATAAACAGGGTCAGAAGCTTAAACATTAACAGATTCAAAAAGTAAACAAATTATAAAGAAAACAAGATAGGTGTGTAATCTAAGGCTTGGCTTGTTTCTTCATCATATCCATCATTTCTTGTAATATGCTATTAGTCATGTCAACTTGCTTCTCCACAGTTTCCTTGAGATCACTATATCTTTTGAGAAGAGCTTCTTCCCTTTCCTTTGCTTCTTCTTGTTGAGCAATCAACTTCTTCTGAAGTTTTGTAGTCAGCAGCCTTTGCTCAAACAAAGCTTTCTTCAGCTCCTTGTTCTCTTTCTACAACGCAGTATCCTTTTTAAGCTTCTCACGAATAGGAGCATCATATTTAATCAGGAGCTTGGTTAACCACTTGACATCAGGATCTTCAGACTTCACACTTGAGGAAATGATGCTTGAAGCATCAATGTAGATAGGTATGTCTGAGAGATACAACTTCTGCTTTATGTTGATATTTATTTCCTCCATATTCTGAGCTACTTCTTTGAACCAGTCTTGTAGTTCAACTAAAGCTTTGTCATGAGCATCTAGACATAGCTTCTGAAGTTCACACATCATGTCATCTACTTTTTCTCTCAGGAGGTCCATTCACTGACATAGTCCTAATTATGTATCAAGTTGCTTCTGGATTTGACCAGTTTGTTGAGATCCTTGAAGATATTCTCACACACCTCTTTTAATATAATAGAATCTAGTAAAAGGGTAGGTGGTGATGAGATATTTGTAGTTTGGATAGGTGAACAAAGTTGGTTAGAAGATGAAGGTAAGTCTGTGGAATTGATATCATTGACAACAATTTGGTTTATTTGTTCAGAGTTATTAGAAGAAGTTGACAGTTTGTCACATATGATTGAATCTTCTTCATCAGAATATGATTCAATCATAATTGTATTAGAAGGTGCCGCTACATTCAGGGGTTGTACAACAAATGTATAATCTTCAGAGAAAAAGGAATCATTCTCAGAAGCAGAGGATTTCTAGTTGGCGAAATTTCTTAAGGAAATTCTAAAAGAAATGTTTGAATGAGTAGCATTAAGATGAGATGGTTTATAAGCAGGGTGTGTAACACCCCGTTATCCCAACAGCTAAATATTAAATAAAATAAATCAATCAGAGTTCAACAAACAAACGGGAATGTCACACTGCCTTTCAAAACTTCCTAAATATAATAAAATACTATTTATTAAAATCAACTTTGATAAAATTTCCATACATTGCAGCAGAATATTCATCAATCATTTAATGTTAATTAGTCATCAATAATGCTGGCACAAAGGCCTCAACATGAATAGTCATTAACAATTTGTTCAAACAACAATCAAGGCTCCAACAACATGTTTCAAAATTGATACATAAGGAATGAAAACATAACAACAAATTCCCATCCCGTTACGTATCAAAGCCCTAAGACACTTGAGCCACCACTTCTACTATACTGGATCACCTGCAAGTTACCCGTACGAAGGGCAACATTTTCAAGTAGAAGGGGTGAGATTCACAAACAACAATAATAGAAATATAATTCATCAGTTGACTCTAACACCCTAAATATCAACAATACTTCAATATACTTATATATTTCATGGTTAACAACATTATCAACATATTCAATTTCAACCAACAACATAAACGACTACTCAACCAATGACAATGACTCATGCAATGACATGACATCACTGATATGACTCAACAACAAGGTGCGACAATGCACATGCATGTGGTACCATTTAACGCGTTTGAATGACAAGGCATTCCAGGGCATGAACCCTCAACAATTTGAATGGTTAAAGCATTCACAGGGCATGAGCCCTGTAACACCTCGATTTCCCAACAACGTAATATTAATATAAAATCAGAGTAAATCAACAAACGGAGCATTACACTGCTTTTCAAAAATTCGTAAATAGAAAATATACTATTTATTCAAAATATAACAACTAATAATTTGCAGCGGAAAATTGTTTTCAACATTAACAACTTCAGTAAATTGGCACAAAGGCCACCAACAGTCATAAATCATTATTTCAACACCATTGAGAACTTCAACAATAATAAAACTCCGACAACATGTTTCAAAATTTGATACATAAAGGAATGAAAGAAAACATCGCGACGATTCCCCATCCCGTTACGTATCAGAGCCCTAAGACACTTGAGCCAATACCTTCACTAGTCTTCGCTACCTGCAAGTTACCATCAGAAGGCAACAATTTTCAAGCAGAAGGGGTGAGATTCACAAACAACAATAATAATATATAATTCATTAATTGAATTAAAACCACATCAATTATAAGAATTAGGCAACATTTAGTTCATGTTTAAGCAACAACAACATCATCAACAACTACGACACCAACGACTCAACCAACAACAACGACTACGACAATGCACCGACGACAACTACTAATGCAATATGCATGTGGTACCATTTTACGCGTTTGAATGACAAGGCATTCCAGGGCATGAGCCTTCAACGGTTTTGGATGGTTAAAGCATCCCCAGGGCATAAGCCCTCAACGGTTGAATGATAAACATTCCAGGGCATAAGCCCTCAACGGTTGAATGATAAACATTCCAGGGCATGAGCCCTCAATGGTTGAATGATAAACATTCCAGGGCATGAGCCCCCAACAATGTATGAGTATGAAATGACTCACTGTGTATATCTGCATACAACTCAACAACAACAACAACAACAACAACTACTAATGCGTAACCAACTATGACACACTCCCAAACTTAGCCAAATATGACACAACAATTCTTAAACATTCAACATAACATATATATGTATATATATTTATTCACATGATTCTACATTCAATCATAATGTTTACCACATACATAAGTTTAAACAAGTAGAAGGAAACATTTAAGAATGCTCGGATTGGTCCCCTAGTGCATGAAGCAAAAATCAGAAAAAGGTTGTACAGGACCCAGTTCGCTTGAGCGAACAAGTTCTCACTTGAGCGACCAAAAAGATGTAAGTTAAGGTCTTGTACGCTTGCGGTTCGCTTACGGTTCGCTTAAGCGTGCGGTCTCTTACAAAGTCTGGGCAGTTTACAGGGTTGCTCGCTTAAGTGAAGGTCTGCTCGCTTAAGCGAAGGTCATTTGGACAGTGAAAAAACTCACGAATTTTCTAACCCCTTTTTCATTCAAAACCCAATTTTTATCCCCTGATTGCCCAAAACGCATTCCTACAGATGTTTACAGGTCCAGCATACAATAATGCACGACAAAGAACATAGAACAAACATCAAAATCAACAATTCAACTCATTTTAACAATTTCATAAGACAATCCTTAACCCTAACTGAAGAACAATACATTCAATTCAATTTCAGAAATTATATATTAAGATCATTGCTAGTTACCCTCATCCTTACCTGAATTTAGATGATTCAAAAGCTCTACAGAAATCAGATTCTCCTCTTGGCTCTTCTCCCTTGTTCTTGGTTTCTCTCCTTTTCTCCCAAAACTTTTCTTTTTCTTTTACGTGAAAATGTTTCTAACTTCCCTTTTCTAATTCTCACTATTATTTTCTTAACTCCTCCTTTCATTTCACTTAACTCCTACTAAATTCTATTAATTCTCATAAACCCCCAAAATTTCAATTAAATATTAATTCTCACTTATTTCTATTAAATAATAAAAATAACTATATAGTAAAATAACAACACACCACATAATCGCATAAATAATTTAAAATCATATAAAAGACTTGAAATCAACCAAAAATAATTAAATAATAACTAGGGCGTTACAAGCCCTCACCAATTGAATGAACTAACATGCACAAGGTATAAGCCCTCTCCAATTGAACGACAAGGCGTTCCAGGGCATGAGCCCTCAACAGTTTATGATTATGCAATGAACTCCACTTGTGTATATCAACATACAACTCAACTACAACACAACAACTTAACAACCAACGACTTAGCAACTTGAATGAGATAAACATCACAATATTATACAACATACAATATTCACATAATATATATATGTATTTCAACTTAATGACAACAATGTACATAATACTCATTAACTTCATTTACATTAAACCAAGTTAGTTCATCACAACCTAGGTTAGATACTCATAAACACCTCAACTAAACCCCTGAAACTTAAGCTTGAAGTTTGGAAACCAACCATAAGTTTTTTGGCCCAACTTGGAATTAGTTATGCTAAGTTTTTCTTAAAGTTTTCTCGACCCACCTGGACTATTTCCATCATAACTCAAAATCTAAAAATCATTTTCAAGTCAAACCAAAGCCATTAGAAAGCTAACTCAATTATCTACCACTATCATGTTTACACCAAAAGCCAGTTTGTTATACCCTCATTTTGGACCTAAAAATACTCTTTCAAATTTCCCTGCTATTTTCTAATACTTTCAAATCCACCGTGTTTTCCACTGTGCTTCAGTTGCATACATTACTGCTTCAGTCTTTTGAATTTTTGCATAAAATCATACAAAAGGGTATTTTGGTCATTTCCTACAAAGGAATCCATTTTCAGTCCCTACAATTTGTCCCTGAGTCTTTTCTGTTTGTTTGCATAAACCCTTGATCAAGTTTTGTCAAAAATCATCTTAGTTTTGCATCTGAGTCAGTCGGAGTCGTTTTTGCCCCAGGGGCATTTTGGTCTTTTCACATCAAATAAATTTTGGGCAGAGAGGTATTTTAAAATACCTCATTTTTGGTAATTTGTTCGTTTTAGTCCATTTTGTCAGTTTTAACTGTTTCACTTTACGTTGTTTTCAAGTTACCCTTTTTACCAGTTTTACTTTTTTAACTTTTTGCAATTTAGTCCAAATTTTTATGATAATTGCAATTCAGTCCAAATTTTATACTTTATTACAAATACGCCCCAATTTCTTTTTAATTCTCAAAAACAGTTCAATTTCCTTTTTAAATTCCAAAAAACAGTCCAATTTTTCTTCTTTTTTTTATTTTGCAGTTTAGTCCCAAATTCTTTAAAATTTGCATTTTAGTCCTTTTTTCAGATTCAAGTCCTAGGCCACGCAAGCAAGGTCAAGGCCACATGTCACTCCCTCATTTGTCAGAATCACACATGGCAGGCTATAAATAGTACACAGTGTCAGAATCATACACATTCACGCGCCACATCACAAACAGATTCCATTTTCTCTCTCTTGGCAGTTAGGATCAAAATCATAACAAACTCAGAAAAGCTCAAGAACAAACACACAAACCCTAAGCTTCCAGAACCAAAATTCAAGCAAATTCATGGAGTTTTGCGGATTCTCAGAGATTCAAAGCTGAATCATCATCATTGAATCCCTTTTTCTGCAATTCAAGCATCGGATTCGTTGCTGGAAGCAACAAATCCCGAATACGATCGCAGAATTGGAATTGAGAAGAAGAGGGAAAGAATCCAAGGATTCCGAACCGGTTCAGAGAAGAAAAGAAGAAGGAAAACGAAGAATTCACGGATTCCGAACCATTCAAGAAGGAGAAGAAGCAATTACCAGTTTATTTCCGGATTTCAAAGAGAATCAACACAAAACAGAATCAATTCAAGGATTTCCGAAGAATCAAATCAAAATTCCGGATAAAGCCAGGTAAAATCACAAACTTACCCCTTTGTTTCGTTCAAAGCCCACAACGAGCTCTGAAACGACGTAGAACAGTGCGAATCCGTGAAGTTTTGGTTCAGAACCGTAAACCCTAACTTTTTCCGGAAAATTTTTCAAGATTCCAAGGTTTACAACGTTGATTCATCGTTGTAAACCAACGAATCAACAGATAAAAACACATAGAAAGAAAATTTGAATCCAAAAATTGAACCAAAACCGTACGGATTCCGCGAGAGAAAATTCCAGATCTACGTTGTTTCAGTCAATGCATGTGGATTCCAGTAGCAGATTCGTGTCTAGGATGATAAGACGAAGCTTTTGAGCCATAGATGAACAAGTTCTGGGTAGGATTCAGGAAGTTAGGGTTAGGGTTTCCAAAGAACCGAACGGCGGAGAAGAGAGAAGAAGAGAGAAAGAAAGAGAAAATGAGGAAAATCGGTTCAGGAGCCTTTTATGTAAGGTAGTAAACCGGGTCGGTTCAAACCCGACCCACTCTCCCGTGCGCGTGGCCGTTGGATTTTGATCCTGTTGGATCCGGATCAATCCAACGCCCCAGAGGCGTCCTGGAGATCCGGATCCATCTATGCTTGGGTTTGGGCCTTTTACCCGCAGGCTTTTGGTTCTTTTTTTCAGTTTCTTGAGTTTTTCCTGTTGTGTGCACCTCTGTGTTTGCTATTTGGACCTCTTGCGTGTCTTTACTTCTTTACGAAATTCCAAAAAATTTGTTATGCGTTCTTGGTATGTTTGTGACTGTTTTGTGATATTTTACATGTGAAATTGATAGAAACTTGGCAAGTGCTAATTTCTCATTTGATTGGGGTATTTTGTGTTTTCTTTATGAATTTTCTCGCATGTTTGCTTATCCAAATTTTTGTCCTATGATTTTGGTGAATTAGCACTTGATTCCATGATGATTTACCCCTGTTTTCATAATAGCTCATTGGATTGTGTTAAGTTTGATGCTTTCGTAACATTCTCAATGTTGTTAAGCTTAGATTTTTTTTTTGATATTTTGCAACTTTGTTAATTTGATTCTTGATACTAATTTGTATGATATTTTGGCAATTTTGTTACATTCGATTCTTGATTACTATTTTGTGATATTTCCACTTTCTTGTTAAATTTGATTCTTGAATGCCATTTTGTGATGTTTTGCAATTATGTTTAGTTGGATCTTTGATGCCAATTTTGTGATATTTTGCAATGTTGTTTAGTGCGATTTCATGCCAATCTTTGTGATAGTTACCATTTGGTTTAGGATTAGTATTGCATTATTATTTTATCTTGTTTTACTAACCCCTTTACTCTATGTTTCATGCATACTAAGCATCTCATCTCATTCCCATTTCTTCCTTAACTCCTCCATGCAATTTCTATTAATTCATGTAATATTTTAGGTTTAGTTTACCTTCCTTTACTTTCGTGCAAGACTATAGAATGTAAAGTAGGACCCGATGTAAAGGACTATGGACTATAATGATGTACACTGACACATGCACCGACACACGCACACACGTTGTATGCCTATCGCTAGGTGTATGTTTAGGATGCGCGATACTTAGAGAAAATTAATCTTTTTAAAAAACAAATAACTTCCATCACTTCAAATATTTTCCAAATAAACCTTGGAGTCAAAACTCCAAAGGATTTTCCCTTTATTTTCTTAATCAAACCAAAATGCAATTAATTTCCAACTTTAACCGTTTTTTTTTGTAAATAAATTGAACCAACCAAATGTTTTCTTTTTCGATTCTAATGCCTACACGGCCTCTTTCCTTTCTTCAAAACCATTTTCAAAACTAAAATAGAACAAAACTCACAAAAATATTTTGGAAGAGAACTACATGGAATTTTGATCCCTTAAAAGGGTATGTAGGCAAGAGACTCAAAATCTCTCCAAGTCCAATAAAATAAAATCCAATCTTCTTCCTCTCATTCTTAAAACCAATCTTTTTTACAAATAGCGATAAAAGCAAAGCATATACGTAAAGCATAGTAAAACGGTTCCTATAGGATACTATAGTCATTGCGGGTGCCTAACACCTTCCCGTAATGAAATCAGCCCCGAACTTAGAATTTCTATGGTTTTTCTCGATTTTACCTTCCCCAAAAAAAATAGAGACATCAATGATTGAAAGGTTCAAATCTAATCAATGATTTGACACCCGAAAATCGCGATGACAGAAATGGCGACTTCACTGGGGATATTTTAGGGCTACACCTAGTTTTACATGCTTTATGTTTATACTTTGCTTTATTGTTACATGTAAAATTTTCTTATGTACGTGTGGGGTGAGAATATCAAAAGCCCTATACCCGGGCTGAGTGAACCTAAGATTAGGAAGAGATATAATCGACAATCCATTCCGGGGGTTGCCTCGTGCATTGGATTACGCGATCAATCTCACATAGCTGAGGCATTTTGGAGGTGATGTTGTCGGCGTGTGTTGTCATGCTTAGACACTTTACTTCCAATTGACCAATGAAGGCTATGGACCGTAGTTACCAAACCCATCCTTGGCCTTTCTTAGGACGTAGTGCGGTGGCTAAACCGAGCGTTGCCTCGAAATTTAGTCGTCACGCGATACTACACCCAAACTAAGCCTTCTTACGAATAATCATGGACAAGCGTCGCTTTGTACTACCATGATATACGCAAGAGAGGTTGTGGTTTGGGAACTTTGTAGAACCTTGGTTACTACTATCAAAGCCTTAGTTTCACCGGACACCGTGTCCACTTGTTACCTTAGCCCACCGTGCTTTCCTTGTTAAAACCATGCATACATGCATTCATGCATAAATTTTCTACATGCATTTATCAAAGGGTATAGACGAACTAAAAATTCTTTGCAAATATAACCAGGCATGAAGAGGACTAAGTCTTACAAATTCAAAGAAGTTGATTTGGCTAGCCTAAGGGAGTTGGCACTCAAGGTTAAGAATCCGACTGGGTTTCGTCTCCGATACGGTGGTTTGCTTGGTATTCTCCGGACTAATGTAGAAGAGAAGCTGGTGCACACTTTGGTGCAATTCTATGACCCGGTTTTCCGTTGCTTCACTTTCCCGGATTTTCAGTTGGTTCCTACACTCGAGGCTTATTCTTGCTTATTAGGTTTACCTATAGCCGAGAGGGTACCTTTCACGGGCCCAGGATCTTCTCTTACTCCTTTGGTGATTGCTAAGGATCTTTACCTCAAGACTTCCGAGGTGTCTAAGAATCTCATTACTAAATCTCACATCCAGGGCTTCACTTCAAATTACTTACTTGAGCAGGCTAATCTTGAATCTACTTGTCAGGACACTCTTGAGGCTATTCTTGCGCTACTCATCTATGGGCTCGTTCTCTTTCCGAATCTCGACAACTTCGTGGACATGAATGCTATTGAGATCTTCCATTCCAGGAATCCGGTTCCTACTATGTTAGCTGACACATACCATGCCATCCATGATCGGACTCTCAAGGGCCGTGGATTTATTCTTTGCTGCATACCTCTTCTTTATAGGTGGTTTATTTCTCACCTCCCGAGTTCTTTCCATGCCAACACGGAGAATTGGTCTTATTCGCAGCGGATTATGGCTCTTACTCCCGATGAGGTGGTTTGGATCACTCCAGCAGCTCGAGTCAAGGAGATTATCACTGGTTGTGGAGATTTCCTCAATGTACCTCTTCTCGGTACCCGGGGAGGAATCAACTACAACCCCGAGTTAGCCATGAGACAGTTTGGTTTTC
Source organism: Medicago lupulina (assembly GCA_958299785.1). Classification (NCBI taxonomy): domain Eukaryota; kingdom Viridiplantae; phylum Streptophyta; class Magnoliopsida; order Fabales; family Fabaceae; genus Medicago; species Medicago lupulina. Next base: position 37,406,616 of record OY283143.1, read on the forward strand.
CTGTGAGAGCGAAGCCTATCAACCTTGCTACATCTCAGGAGTTCTTCTACTATTCCAATGCTCCCACCGGGCAAAGGAAAGCTTTTACAGATGCTTGGTCTAAGGTTCGTAGGAAAGATGTGAAGCATTTGGGTGTGAGATCCGGTATTGCTCATGAAGCCTATACGCAGTGGGTGATAGACCGAGCCGAAGAGATTGGCATGCCTTACCCTGCTATGAGGCATGTATCTGCATCTACCCCGTCTAGACCATTACCTTTGCTCCCCGCGACTCAGGAGATGTATCAGGAGCATCTAGCTATGGAGAGTGAGGAGAAGCGAGCGTGGAAAGCCCGTTACGGCGAGGCTGAGAACTTGATCATGACTTTGGATGGCAGAGACGAGCAAAAGGATCATGAGAACCGAATGCTGAAGAAGGAACTAGCCAGAGTTAGGAAGGAGCTTGAGGAAAAGGATGATCTATTGAGGAGGGACTCCAGGAGAGTCAGAGGTCGTCGAGATTTCTTCGCCAGTAATTGTGGTTCAGCTTCAGACTCGGATCCCGAATACTACCCAGTCACTCCTTAGTTCTGGATGATAGGATTGCTATTGGTTATGTTGTTTGTTCAGCTTATGTTTCAGAAGCCTACTCCCTTGGCTCAGTGTATCAAAACAACTTGCTTTGAATAATTTGTTAGTCCAATAATGTTTGCAAAGAATTCTAATTTGTCTAAAAAACCCTTTGGTAATAAAAAGAGTCATTTTTGCATCCGCATTTGCATATCATGCATCATATGCATCATTCATCGGTCACAAAAAAAAACTTCCAAGTGCTCATTGCCTCCTGGTTCTTCTGCCGCAGTGTGAAAAGTGGCTCGTGCTCGAAGGACTGATCAACCTACCAGAGTACATCAGACTAGACAGTACAGAAGGAGAAATCAAGTAGCTATGGAAGAAGAAAATGCACAGCTCCGCACTAAACTAGCCTCTGTGAGAGAAGAGTTAGCCAAAGCTCTCGACGCCATGACCGCTCTGGTAGCCGCTCAAGAGCAACCAACCTCGTCTGCTCCAGAGACCACCGAGGCAATTCCAACATCATCTCTCGATAGCCGCTTCGCCATGCCAAGGGGATACCCGTACGGGCTCCCACTTTTCTTTGCTCCAGATCCCACAACAGTTGCTTCCAGTGCTGCCAACAGCAACCAGATCCCCGTCTCAGGGCAGGCATCTCTTCACACTACCTTGCCTCAGTCAACGGTCTTCACAGATCCGATTGTGCACTCTACTCCTCAGGGCGCCAATGCTAATGATTACCGTGGAAAGACTCCTGTAATGGGAACTATGGAGGAAAGAATGGAGGAACTTGCCAGAGAACTCCGTCGCGAGATTAAGGCCAACCGCGGGAGCAGTGACCTCATCAGAACCCACGATCTTTGTTTAGTGCCGAGGGTCGATGTCCCTAAGAAATTCAAGGTCCCGGAATTTGACCGCTACAACGGGCTGACTTGCCCCCAGAACCATATCATCAAATACGTCCGGAAGATGGCTAACCATGCAGATAATGATTCACTTATGATCCATTGTTTCCAGGACAGTCTAATGGAGGATGCCGCGGAGTGGTATACCGGTTTGAGCAAGGATGATATTCGTACTTTTGATGATCTGGCTACTGCTTTTAAGAGCCACTATGGATTCAACACCAGGCTCAAGCCAAATAGGGAATACCTCCGGTCCCTTTCTCAGAAAAAGGACGAAAGCTTTCGCGAATACGCACAGAGGTGGAGAGGGGCAGCTGCCCGTATCACTCCCGCTTTGGACGAGGAAGAAATGACTCAAACATTCTTGAAAACCCTGAAGAAAGATTATGTTGAGAGAATGATTATTGCTGCCCCAAGCAACTTCTCTGAGATGGTCACTATGGGGACCCGCTTGGAGGAAGCCGTCCGAGAGGGGATCATCGTGTTTGAGAAAGGTGAGTCCTCGAATGCACCAAAGAAATACGGCAATGGTCACCATAAGAAAAAGGAATCAGAAGTTGGAATGGTGTCCGCCGGAACCAATCAATCTGCCACTGCCGCTCCTGTCAATGCTACACAACTGCCTTAACCGTATCAGTACCTACAGTATGCCCAGCATCCGTTCTATCCACCGTTCTACCATCAATACCCTTCTCTACCGGGCCAGCCTCAGGTCCCTGTTAATGCCATTGCCCAACAAATGCAACAACAACCACTAGCTCAACAACAACCGCAACAACAACAACAAGGCCCTCAATCTAGACCATCTTTCCCGCCGATACCAATGGCGTATGCCGAACTACTCCCAACTCTGTTACATAAGGGGTATTGCACCACCAGACCTGGCAAGCCTCCGCCAAACCCATTGCCTCCCAGGTTCCGCTCCGATCTCAGATGTGATTTCCACCAAGGCGCCCTAGGTCATGACGTAGAAGGTTGCTACGCTCTGAAATACATTGTGAAGAAGTTGATCGACCAGGGAAAGCTATCTTTTGAAAACAATGTCCCACATGTGCTCGACAATCCACTCCCCAACCATGCCGCTGTGAATATGATCGGAGTATGTGGAGAAATCCCTCGTCTCAATGTCCATAATGTTGCAACTCCCCTAGTGCCACTGCATATCAAACTTTGCCAAGCTTCTCTGTTCAGCCACGACCACGTTGCTTGCTGTGAATGTCTTCAGAACCCTATGGGTTGCAGCGTAGTCCAGACTGATGTCCAAAGATTGATGAATGACAACTACTTGACTACCAGTGATGTTTGTATGATAGTCCCGATCTTCCACGATACTCCAGTCAAGAGTACGCCCGTCAGGAAGGACGTTGAACCATTGGTCATACGGTTGCCTGGTCCAGTGCCATATACTTCTGCGAAAGCCATCCCGTACAAGTACAATGCGACTATGTTGGAAAACGGGAAGGAAGTACCTTTGGTGTCCTCAAGCACAGTGGGCAGTATCGCTGAAGTGACGGCTTTGAGGAGCGGCAAGGTCCGACCCCTTTTGTTCCAGAAGAAAGGTGATGCGCCAGTTGTGACCCCTGCTGATAAGACTACTCCATCACCGATCCCTCCTGTTGTTGAAAGTACCAGCCGTCCAGGCCATTCCATTGATGATTCCAATCTGGATGAAATTTTGAAGATAATTAAGAAAAGCGATTATAAGATCGTTGATCAGCTGTTACAGACTCCTTCGAAGATATCCATCTTGGCCCTACTCCTCAGTTCGGAGGCCCACAGTAATGTGTTATTGAAGGTGTTAGAACAAGCCTATGTTGACCATGAAGTCACAGAGGATCAATTTGGTGGAATAGTGGCTAACATCACTGCTTGCAGTAACCTTTGGTTTGGTGAAGATGAACTTCCAGAGGCAGGAAAGCACCACAACTTGGCCCTGCATATTTCCATGAACTGCAAAACAGATATGCTGTCCAACGTGTTGGTAGATACTGGGTCGTCGTTGAATGTAATGCCTAAGTCGACTTTGGATCAGTTAAGCTGTCAAGGAGTTCCGTTGAGAAGGAGTACTTTCCTAGTCAAGGCTTTCGATGGTTCCCGTAAAACTGTGCTTGGAGAAGTAGATCTCCCCATGACTATCGGTCCTGAAACATTCATGATTACTTTCCAGGTTATGGACATAGATGCCTCTTACAGTTGCCTTCTCGGGAGACCATGGATCCACGAGGCTGGGGCAGTCACTTCTACCCTCCATCAGAAGCTGAAGTTCGTAAGGAATGGTAAACTTGTGACAGTGCATGGGGAAGAAGCTTATCTGGTCAGTCAGTTATCATCCTTCTCTTGCATCGAAGCTAAATCTGCCGAAGGAACTGCATTCCAGGGTTTGACCATCGAGGGTACGGAGCCCAAGAGAGCTAGTGCTGCCATGGCTTCATTGAAAGATGCGCAGAAAGCCGTTCAGGAGGGTCAGGCCGCCGGTTGGGGCCAATTGATACAGCTGCAGGACAACAAACACAAAGAGGGTCTCGGTTTCTCTCAGTCGTCAGGCGTGTCAACTGGAACGTTCCGTAGTGCCGGGTTTGCCAATGCGATTCTTGATGGTGCTGCTGAAAGAGGGGTTAGACCCACATTTGTGATACCAGGAGGCATGGCAAAGAACTGGAATGTTATCAATCTCCCTGTGTTTGTGCATGATTCTAAGTAATGTGTCTTGCTGTTTAGGCTTTGTTTTCAAAATAAGAATCCTTCCGCCCTGCCCGAGGCGGAAGTGACACTTTTGTAAAGGGCATGTTTGTTCCGACATCACCATTATCAATAAAAAACGTCGTTTCTTTCACGACTCTTTTTTTTTCTTTAATGCTTTTTCCCTTGGAAATAATGGTAATGCCAGAAAAAACCAAAACATCTGTGTTTTCTTATTAATTTCAAAGATCTGCATGAAAGCTATTTTCTAAAATCATCCAAACATGTCACGCAGATCGAACCAAAATGAACCCGTTGAACACAGTAACCCTATGTTTCTCCAAACTATTGAATCCCCGGTGTTCGAGACCGAAGATGAGGATAGTGATAGTATACCAGACGAGATTGCCCGGCTGCTTGAGCAAGAAGAGAAAACCATTCGGCCTCATCAGGAGGAGATCGAGCTAATCAACTTGGGTACCGAGGATAACAAAAGAGAGATCAAAGTCGGTGCTGCATTGGAGGAAGGGGTCAAGAAGAGGATCTTCCAGCTTCTCCGCGAGTACTCGGACATTTTTGCATGGTCGTATGAAGACATGCCAGGTTTGGATCCTCAGATTGTGGAGCATCGGATACCGACTAAACCAGACTGTCCTCCCGTCAGACAAAAGTTGAGACGGACTCGGCCGGACATGGCTCTGAAGATCAAAGGTGAAGTGCAGAAACAGATTGATGCGGGTTTTCTCATAACAGTTGAGTATCCCGAGTGGGTTGCTAACATCGTGCCAGTGCCGAAGAAGGATGGTAAGGTTCGGATGTGTGTTGACTACAGAGATTTGAATAGAGCAAGCTTGAAAGACAATTTCCCACTGCCTCACATCGATGTGCTTGTTGACAATACTGCCCAGTGCAAGGTGTTCTCCTTCATGGACGGGTTTTCTGGCTATAACCAAATCAAAATGTCACCCAAGGACAGGGAGAAGACGTCGTTCATCACTCCGTGGGGAACTTTCTGCTGCAAAGCAATGCCGTTCGGTCTAATAAATGCTGGTGCTACCTACCAAAGGGGGATGACCACTTTGTTCCATGACATGATTCACAAGGAGGTTGAAGTGTATGTAGATGACATGATTGTCAAGTCAAGCGATGAAGAGCAACACGTCGAATATTTGGCTAAGATGTTCGAAAGGTTGAGGAAATACAAGCTTCGGCTGAATCCAAACAAATGCACGTTTGGTGTCAGATCTGGGAAGTTGCTAGGCTTCATTGTCAGCCAGAAGGGCATTGAAGTAGATCCTGATAAAGTCCGAGCTATCCGCGAGATGCCAGCTCCGCAAACCGAGAAGCAGGTCAGAGGGTTCCTCGGGCGTTTGAACTACATTTCCAGATTTATATCTCACATGACTGCGACCTGCGGGCCGATTTTCAAACTACTTAGGAAGAATCAACCTGTGGTATGGAATGACGAATGCCAAGAAGCTTTTGACAACATCAAGAACTATTTGCTAGAGCCGCCGATCCTTGTACCGCCCGTGGACGGAAGGCCATTGATCATGTATCTGTCAGTGTTGGATGAATCCATGGGATGTGTGCTTGGTCAACAAGATGAAACTGGAAAGAAAGAGCATGCAATCTACTATTTGAGCAAGAAATTCACCGATTTTGAGACTCGATATACAATGCTCGAGAAAACTTGTTGTGCGCTAGCCTGGGCTGCCAAACGCCCGCGTCATTACTTGCTGAACCACACCACTTGGTTGATATCCCGGATGGATCCAATCAAGTACATCTTTGAGAAACCGGCTGTTACTGGAAAAATCGCACGTTGGCAAATGTTACTGTCAGAATATGATATTGCGTTTAAAGCTCAGAAAGCCATTAGAGGGAGTATCCTGGCTGACCATCTCGCTTGCCAACCACTTGATGATTATCAACCTTTGAAGTTCGATTTCCCAGACGAAGAGGTCATGTTCTTGAAGTCAAGAGACTGTGAAGAACCACTGATCGGTGAAGGTCCAGACCCTGATAGCAAGTGGGGATTGGTCTTTGATGGTGCTGTTAATGCTTATGGCCGAGGAATTGGCGCAGTAATTGTGGCTCCGCAGGGGCATCACATCCCTTTTACAGCTCGGATTGTGTTTGAGTGCACCAACAATGTGGCCGAGTACGAGGCATGCATCCTGGGGATTGAAGAAGCCATCGATATGAGAATCAAGCACCTCGACATCTATGGAGACTCGGCACTAGTCATCAATCAGATAAAGGGAGAATGGGAGACCCATCACGCTAATCTAATCCCTTACCGTGATTATGCGAGACGTCTGTTGACGTATTTTACAAAGGTCGAGTTGCACCATATCCCCCGAGAGGAGAACCAAATGGCCGATGCTCTTGCTACCTTATCTTCCATGCTTCAAGTGAACCATTGGAATCATGTACCGATGATCAAAGTACAACGCTTAGACCGGCCCGCTCATGTGTTTACTGTCAGTGATGCAATTGTACAAACGGGTTCAGGCGGAGTCGACAACAAACCCTGGTATTGTGATATCAAGCAGTTTTTACAAAGCCGTGAATATCCGCCGAATGCTTCCAACAAGGACAAGAAGACGCTGCGCAGGTTGGCTAGCAAGTTCCTGCTGGATGGTGATGTCCTGTACAAAAGGAATTTCGATATGGTGTTGTTAAGATGTGTTGATGAATGTGAAGCAGAACAGCTAATGCACGATGTGCACGATGGCACCTTTGGGACCCACGCATCGGGGCATGCTATGTCTAGAAAGCTGTTGAGAGCTGGTTACTACTGGATGACCATGGAGCGCGATTGCTATCAACATGCCAGGAAGTGCCACAAATGTCAAATATATGCCGACAAGATCCATGTGCCTCCGCACGCTCTCAATGTTATGTCTTCTCCATGGCCTTTCTCTATGTGGGGCATTGATATGATCGGAAGAATTGAACCGAAAGCTTCAAACGGTCATCGTTTTATCCTGGTAGCAATCGATTATTTCACCAAATGGGTCGAAGCTGCATCTTATGCCAACGTGACTAAGCAAGTGGTAGTCAAATTCATCAAGAACAATATCATCTGTCGGTACGGTGTCCCTAGCAAGATCATCACTGACAATGGTACCAACCTGAACAATGACATGGTGCAAGCCTTATGTGAGAAATTCAAGATTGAACACCACAATTCTTCTCCTTACAGGCCTCAGATGAATGGAGCAGTTGAGGCCGCCAATAAGAACATCAAGAAGATTGTGCAGAAGATGGTAACAACATACAAAGACTGGCATGAGATGTTACCCTATGCTTTACACGGCTACCGCACTACAGTCCGTAGTTCAACCGGGGCAACGCCTTTTTCTCTTGTATACGGCATGGAAGCAGTCCTCCCATTGGAAGTGGAGATTCCGTCTCTCCGTGTGATTATGGAAGCAAAATTGTCTGAGGCTGAGTGGTGCCAGAGTCGGTACGACCAGTTGAATTTGATTGAGGAAAGACGCCTGGATGCTTTGGCTCACGGTCAGATGTATCAAACAAGGATGAAAAATGCTTTTGACAAGAAAGTCCGTCCTCGGGTATTCAAAGAGGGAGAACTCGTGTTGAAAAGAAGAATGAGTCAGCAACCCGACCCAAGGGGCAAGTGGACGCCTAACTATGAAGGACCTTATGTTGTCAAGAAGGCTTTCTCCGGCGGTGCTTTGATTCTCACACACATGGATGGTGTAGAACTTCCGAATCCTGTGAATGCCGATATAGTCAAGAAATACTTTGTCTAGATATGAAAAGAACAGCGTGGTAGGTCGAAAACCCGAAAGGGCGACCTAGGCAAAAATGCGCTTCCCGGTGGATCGAAAACCCGAAAGGGCGGTCCAGGCAAAATAAGGGACAAGAAACAAAATGTAAAAGCTCGCTGAGATTACATGTAACTCAGGCAAAAATGAGCGTCTCGATGATTTGAAAACCCGAAAGGGCGGTTCATGCAAAAATGAGATTGAAATAAAAGACAATTGACTATATCTGGCAAATTACCATTCCCCTTGGGATCTTTGCAATTGATCTTTGGCTGTTCTCATCCGAGGTTCCGACGCCTGTGGATTCAAGGGTTTCAGATACCATAGCAGTTACTGTGTTCAATGTACCACCAACCAATAAAATTACCATTTTTCAAGATTTGTAAATCTGTGGGGTCGCGCTTTTGGCCGACTACCACCCTTATACATCGATTTGAGCCTATGCTTTTGTTTGGCACTCATTTTCTGTTCTATTTTCAAAGCTTTGTACAAAAGATTTCTTCTATGTTGATAATGATGTACGTCTGGAATAAACATTCTGAAAATTGAAATTTTTTTTGAGTATTTTGAAAACAAGCCTGCACAGCTAGGTACACTCAAATGAACATGCATGGACAAATCAACATTGATAATCAGTTCCAATTCAAGTTGCTAGCAAGCCTTCCCTCCAGTGACGGTCTGTGGTCAATGGCAAGAATGAAAAAACAGAATGAAAAGCATGAAAAAATGAATATGCTCGCTAAGTCGAAAACCCGAAAGGGCGGCTTAGGCAAAAATGAGCACCCCGATGGATTGACAACCTTCAAAGGCAATTCAGGCAAAAACAGGGGCATGTGAAAAAAACTATTCCCCGGTGGATCGAAAACCCGAAAGGGCGATCCAGGCAAAAATGGGATGATGAAAATAAAAAGAAATAATAATAAAAAAAAACAAACATGCAAAAAGCATTGACCGCAGATGCGATGTCCGAAGCATTTACGTGACCGTTCCAATCAGCAGCAATACCATTCAGACTGTTTTTCTCTACGATTTTACTGCTTCCTGCCTTCAACGATGGTCTCGATGTATCTTCAAGCAACTGCATCCCCAGAAGAGGAACTCTTGCAAATATATGTCCGAGCGCGAGCCATTACGTGCCCAATACTCCAATGTTTTGTCCGTCTCTGCGAAATTCTGTCTACAAATTGCCAATCATCATGCATTTCAAAACATTCATACATGCATAATCATGCACCCTATGTGTTCATGCATTTGATAAAATTGTCATGCTATTCATACGCATCTGCAGTCTCAATTCCTATGTTAATCTCAATCAAAATCAATCTTGTCAACTTCAAATTTCTTCTGCCAACAATAAATGTCTACTGTCATGTCAATTTCAAAGTTCAACAGTCTTGTTCTAACATTCCTTTCAAATTCAAGCTCCTGCAGTTATGTCAATCAAATTCCAGTCTTTTTCAAATACAATTTGTTTCTGTTATCGGTCAAGCAGCAAGTTCGTACCCAAGAACAGCTTGTACCTGTCAATTTGTTTCTGTTATCGGTCAAGTAGCAAGTTCGCATCCAAGAACAGCTTGTACCTATCCTTTTGGTAATCCGCCGAGCGGCCAGTTCAGATCCAAGAACAGCTTGTGCTTTTTATGTTTGCTCTCAGCCAAGTAACCAGCTCAAATACAAGAGCAGCTTGCGCCTTCTGTCAACATTCCCGGTCAAGTGGCTAGTTCGCATCCAAGAACAGCTTGTACCTGTCAAATTTGCTATTAAGTCTCCCCAGTGAGTCTTGTTATCTACCATCCTGTTAATGTCAACCAATCCCGCAATGGATACGACATATTTTGTTATCTGTTATCTTGTCAATGTCAATCAGTCCCGCAATGGATACGACATACTCCTTTTGCTATTCTGTTAATGTCTACCAGTCCCGCAATGGATACGACATATTCTGTTAAAATCAATTCTCAGTCTGTCTTGCATTCATAACACAAATGTTGCATGGCATGCATAACATTTGCAAATGTATTTTTACGCCCAAAATCAGTGCTAATGTCGATATTTAAGTATCTTCGTCGCGTCAAGCCAAAGACTCTGTCTCTTGACTCTCCAAACGAAGAAACTTAAATAGGGGCAGCTGTTATACCCTCATTTTGGACCTAAAAATACTCTTTCAAATTTCCCTGCTATTTTCTAATACTTTCAAATCCACCGTGTTTTCCACTGTGCTTCAGTTGCATACATTACTGCTTCAGTCTTTTGAATTTTTGCATAAAATCATACAAAAGGGTATTTTGGTCATTTCCTACAAAGGAATCCATTTTCAGTCCCTACAATTTGTCCCTGAGTCTTTTCTGTTTGTTTGCATAAACCCTTGATCAAGTTTTGTCAAAAATCATCTTAGTTTTGCATCTGAGTCAGTCGGAGTCGTTTTTGCCCCAGGGGCATTTTGGTCTTTTCACATCAAATAAATTTTGGGCAGAGAGGTATTTTAAAATACCTCATTTTTGGTAATTTGTTCGTTTTAGTCCATTTTGTCAGTTTTAACTGTTTCACTTTACGTTGTTTTCAAGTTACCCTTTTTACCAGTTTTACTTTTTTAACTTTTTGCAATTTAGTCCAAATTTTTATGATAATTGCAATTCAGTCCAAATTTTATACTTTATTACAAATACGCCCCAATTTCTTTTTAATTCTCAAAAACAGTTCAATTTCCTTTTTAAATTCCAAAAAACAGTCCAATTTTTCTTCTTTTTTTTATTTTGCAGTTTAGTCCCAAATTCTTTAAAATTTGCATTTTAGTCCTTTTTTCAGATTCAAGTCCAAGGCCACGCAAGCAAGGTCAAGGCCACATGTCACTCCCTCATTGGTCAGAATCACACATGGCAGGCTATAAATAGTACACAGTGTCAGAATCATACACATTCACGCGCCACATCACAAACAGATTCCATTTTCTCTCTCTTGGCAGTTAGGATCAAAATCATAACAAACTCAGAAAAGCTCAAGAACAAACACACAAACCCTAAGCTTCCAGAACCAAAATTCAAGCAAATTCATGGAGTTTTGCGGATTCTCAGAGATTCAAAGCTGAATCATCATCATTGAATCCCTTTTTCTGCAATTCAAGCATCGGATTCGTTGCTGGAAGCAACAAATCCCGAATACGATCGCAGAATTGGAATTGAGAAGAAGAGGGAAAGAATCCAAGGATTCCGAACCGGTTCAGAGAAGAAAAGAAGAAGGAAAACGAAGAATTCACGGATTCCGAACCATTCAAGAAGGAGAAGAAGCAATTACCAGTTTATTTCCGGATTTCAAAGAGAATCAACACAAAACAGAATCAATTCAAGGATTTCCGAAGAATCAAATCAAAATTCCGGATAAAGCCAGGTAAAATCACAAACTTACCCCTTTGTTTCGTTCAAAGCCCACAACGAGCTCTGAAACGACGTAGAACAGTGCGAATCCGTGAAGTTTTGGTTCAGAACCGTAAACCCTAACTTTTTCCGGAAAAATTTTCAAGATTCCAAGGTTTACAACGTTGATTCATCGTTGTAAACCAACGAATCAACAGATAAAAACACATAGAAAGAAAATTTGAATCCAAAAATTGAACCAAAACCGTACGGATTCCGCGAGAGAAAATTCCAGATCTACGTTGTTTCAGTCAATGCATGTGGATTCCAGTAGCAGATTCGTGTCTAGGATGATAAGACGAAGCTTTTGAGCCATAGATGAACAAGTTCTGGGTAGGATTCAGGAAGTTAGGGTTAGGGTTTCCAAAGAACCGAACAGCGGAGAAGAGAGAAGAAGAGAGAAAGAAAGAGAAAGAAAGAAAAAAGGAGGAAAACCGGTTCAGGAGCCTTTTATGTAAGGTAGTAAACCGGGTCGGTTCAAACCCGACCCACTCTCCCGTGCGCGTGGCCGTTGGATTTTGATCCTGTTGGATCCGGATCAATCCAACGCCCCAGAGGCGTCCTGGAGATCCGGATCCATCTATGCTTGGGTTTGGGCCTTTTACCCGCAGGCTTTTGGTTCTTTTTTTCAGTTTCTTGAGTTTTTCCTGTTGTGTGCACCTCTGTGTTTGCTATTTGGACCTCTTGCGTGTCTTGACTTCTTTACGAAATTCCAAAAAATTTGTTATGCGTTCTTGGTATGTTTGTGACTGTTTTGTGATATTTTACATGTGAAATTGATATAAACTTGGCAAGTGCTAATTTCTCATTTGATTGGGGTATTTTGTGTTTTCTTTATGAATTTTCTCGCATGTTTGCTTATCCAAATTTTTGTCCTATGATTTTGGTGAATTATCACTTGATTCCATGATGATTTACCCCTGTTTTCATAATAGCTCATTGGATTGTGTTAAGTTTGATGCTTTCGTAACATTCTCAATGTTGTTAAGCCTAGATTTTTTTTTGATATTTTGCAACTTTGTTAATTTGATTCTTGATACTAATTTGTATGATATTTTGGCAATTTTGTTACATTCGATTCTTGATTACTATTTTGTGATATTTCCAATTTCTTGTTAAATTTGATTCTTGAATGCCATTTTGTGATGTTTTGCAATTATGTTTAGTTGGATCTTTGATGCCAATTTTGTGATATTTTGCAATGTTGTTTAGTGCGATTTCATGCCAATCTTTGTGATAGTTACCATTTGGTTTAGGATTAGTATTGCATTATTATTTTATCTTGTTTTACTAACCCCTTTACTCTATGTTTCATGCATACTAAGCATCTCATCTCATTCCCATTTCTTCCTTAACTCCTCCATGCAATTTCTATTAATTCATGTAATATTTTAGGTTTAGTTTACCTTCCTTTACTTTCGTGCAAGACTATAGAATGTAAAGTAGGACCCGATGTAAAGGACTATGGACTATAATGATGTACACTAACACATGCACCGACACACGCACACACGTTGTATGCCTATCGCTAGGTGTATGTTTAGGATGCGCGATACTTAGAGAAAATTAATCTTTTTAAAAAACAAATAACTTCCATCACTTCAAATATTTTCCAAATAAACCTTGGAGTCAAAACTCCAAAGGATTTTCCCTTTATTTTCTTAATCAAACCAAAATGCAATTAATTTCCAACTTTAACCGTTTTTTTTTGTAAATAATTTGAACCAACCAAATGTTTTCTTTTTCGATTCTAATGCCTACACGGCCTCTTTCCTTTCTTCAAAACCATTTTCAAAACTAAAATAGAACAAAACTCACAAAAATATTTTGGAAGAGAACTACATGGAATTTTGATCCCTTAAAAGGGTATGTAGGCAAGAGACTCAAAATCTCTCCAAGTCCAATAAAATAAAATCCAATCTTCTTCCTCTCATTCTTAAAACCAATCTTTTTTACAAATAGCGATAAAAGCAAAGCATATACGTAAAGCATAGTAAAACGGTTCCTATAGGATACTATAGTCATTGCGGGTGCCTAACACCTTCCCGTAATGAAATCAGCCCCGAACTTAGAATTTCTAAGGTTTTTCTCGATTTTACCTTCCCCAAAAAAAATAGAGACATCAATGATTGAAAGGTTTAAATCTAATCAATGATTTGACACCC